>JADBJO010012314.1:15000-47500 GCA_016801955.1 Conus betulinus
GGGGCTGAGAGCGAATACTGAATAATCAAGAATAACAAAGGTTCTGTGTGTGGTCCACACTCATTAAGTGTCATTGTAAATCCATATAGCTTCCGGAAATCTTGAACCACATTAAATAAAACTGCATTCCATCTTAGACATCCTGTGTTGCTCTTCCTTTCACACTTTTGCGAATGGGTTTTCTGAAACTTTTAATAAGTTCTGAACCTGAGTGATTCAATGCTCGAATCGCTTGAAGAGACACTGACTTTAAACGGATATTCTTGTCAAAATGGACGAAGGCCTGTCCAAGTGACCTTTTCAACGTCAGTATGGCCAAAACACTACCGCAAGGCTCAGCATCGATCGTCCAATGCAAAAGGGCTAGTAACAGGTCTTGGTTGACGTTGGAAAAGAAAACCCATAAAACATAAGTCCATATTCACCATCAGAAACCGACAAGATAAGATCTTCTGACATCCCTGGGTCGCATGTGGGTGGCGCATGTTCGTCTATCTAACCAGTCACATGGGTCCCTTCCCATTATTTCGTCCTTCCAGGTGCTACAAATCCGATCCTTAAAAAATGTCGAAATGTTGAGTTGTATACTTTGGTCAACGCACACAGTGGGAGTCCTTTCCTCTCACCTCTCCTCTGGAAGAGGGGAGTCGTGGCGAAGGAAGAGACAGGAAGAATGGAAAGCATACACAAGTGTGGCGAAGGGGAGAGACAGGAAGAAGGGAAAGCATACACAAAGTGTGGCGAAGGGGAGACAGACAGGAAGAAGGGGAAAGCGTATACAAGTGTGGCGAAGAAGAAGAAGAGACAGGAAGAAGGGAAAGCGTATACAAGTGTGGCGAAGGGAGAGACAGGAAGAAGGGAAAGTGTATACAAGTGTGGCGAAGGAAGAGACAGAAGAATGGAAAGCATACACAAGTGTGGCGAAGGGAGAGACAGGAAGAAGGGGAAAGCATACACAAGTGTGGGCGAGGGAGAGACAGGAAGAAGGGAAAGCGTATACAAGTGTGGCGAAGAAGAGACAGGAAGAAGGGAAAGCGTATACAAGTGTGGCGAAGGGAGAGACAGGAAGAAGGGAAAGTGTATACAAGTGTGGCGAAGGAAGAGACAGGAAGAATGGAAAGCATACACAAGTGTGGCGAAGGGAGAGGCAGGAAGAAGGGAAAGCATACACAAGTGTGGCGAAGGGAGAGACAGGAAGAAGGGAAAGTGTATACAAGTGTGGCGAAGGGAGAGACAGGAAGAACGGAAAGCGTATACAAGTGTGGCGAAGGAAGAGGCAGGAAGAACGGAAAGTGTATACAAGTGTGGCGAAGGAAGAGGCAGTAAGAATGGAAAGTGTATACAAGTGTGGCGAAGGAAGAGGCAGTAAAAATGGAAAGTGTATACAAGTGGGGAGGAGAGATGCTCAGGAAGGGTGTGGTGGCAGGAAGAGGTACTTATGGGGTGGGGGGGTGGGGAGAAAAAGTGTGTCGGGAGGGAAGACGGGAGGAAGTGGTCACAACATCTCTACTGCATACGACAGACCAGATGATGCCGTTGAGATCTCAGATTGTCCCAACATTTATCACGACACCCTACCACACTGCTGTTAAGTTAACAGCTCGTATGGACTCGCTGTGGACAACACATACAACTGGAGGAAAGAAAGGAAGGCGAGAACACACGACAACAAAAGGAAAGGATTGCAATCAACACAATTCAATGGCAACACACCAGTTCAGTTTTATTTTTGCCTGCAAGAGCGCCAGACAATCAATGATTGAATCCATAGTTATAAACAGGTGCATACAAAACCTCCTAAGAATAAAACGATCGAACTAAACTTCTCTCCGAGATAAACGTACTAAATAAAACCGTGTCATTTGGTCAGTATCCTTCCAGATTGCATCCATGAGAAACGTAACGCAATGTTGAGATCATGATTAGAAAAAGCCCAAGATTTTTGCTGATTTCAACACATGTCCGCCTCCCCCCCCCCCCCCCCCCCCCCAACCCCCACCCTGCCCCCAACCCCCATACTATATTAACCCCTTCTGCACTAGATCTGCCAAGTTAAGTTTTGTGCTGAACACGCTTTTCTCTACAACTTATCCAAAAGTAACATTTCAAAACTTGTGTTAAGACTGTCTTGAGTATAACGTTTCCTTCTTTCACGACTCTAAACACTTAGAGTTCCCTTTTTCTCTTAATCTCGATCCAGATCAATTCGATGCAGAGATAAACAAACAGATGCATAGACGGACCAACATGAAATAATGTTCGTTGTAGCTTCCCAGCGTTCTGTCCGAAAAGACCGACCGATCAGTGATGAACAGATGATGACAATGATGTAGTATCTATGACTATATGAATATGACTGAATTCGTGAAAAGAGGAGACGTGACAATATTCGTGGAATGCATAGCTGAGTTAGAAAGGCACAGTGTCTATGTTTACAGTCCAAGCGGTTTCCATCCACACGACAAGAAGGTAACGGCGGACACCGTGGACACGGTGCCTCGAGGACGGTGACGTATCAGGTGTTCAAGTCCGTTCTGTACCTTTGTGGTCTTCAGTGATGCAGTCTGTGCGGCTCCTGTGAATCATATGTCCACCAAAATGACATTAATACAAAGTCTTGGCATATCAAAACGTTTTCGCCCCGCCCCAATTTTCTGTGTTTCATTTCTGTATAATCAAGTGCGTGTTTGCATGCATGCGCTCGTGCGAATTCAGACGTACGAATAAAACAAAAAGACAATGTAATCATAGTTTCGTTGTCTTGTATATGACTGTGTGTGGTGTGTGTGTGTGTGTGTGTGTGTGTGTGTGTGTGTGTGTGTGTGTGAGTGTGTGTGTGTGAGTGTATGGAAAAGCCAAGTTGTATAGGTAAAAAGAAGACAAGTCAGTTGTGAATGAAAAAGGTAAGAAATAAGAAACAGGAATAGCGAAGACCATAAAAAGAAACAGGTAAGCTGTAGAAAAAGGGGCCATAAGCACTTTCAAAATTCAACAAATGGGATAAAATATCGACAGGGATGAAGTTCATACCATTCAAAACCTCCCATCCCGTTATAACCTTAACACCAAGCACGAATAACTCAATTCTGATGGTGTATTCGAAGACCTAATGGTCGTAGGGACTTGTCACCTCTACAAAAAAAAAAAAAAAAGCGCACTCCAAAGTCCTTAAGTATGGCTAAAAATATCCTAAATACGTACGTCAAAGCATGCCATTCACAAGGCAGACCACTGTGTCGTTCCTGTTGCATACCTTAACGTTCCTGTTGCTAACTTCATCCCCAAGTTCATGAGCTAATCTGCATTATCCCTGTCCACAGTCTTCTTCCTCGTTGCAGCAAATCGACCCGAGCATAAAGTGAGGCAATAGAGGAAACCATCTAGCCAAATACACAACAAACTCGCTCCTGTTGTCCAAGGCCAGTCGTAGCATGGGTAGGAAGGGGAGACAGTAATGTTGTTTACAACCCAACCGACTATAACGGGCCGTATCAGGGCTGTTGCCGCGTTTAAGTCAACTCTCAAAAGAAAAAAAATGGACTAACCCACACAACACATTAAAATACACCTAAAAAAAAAAACAAACAAAAGAAAAAACCCCACCGTAAATGTTTTTAAAAAATATTTCCTCCGTAAAGTCTTAGAACAGATGAAAACTATTAATCTCTTTCAGAAATTGAAAGATCATGTCTGGTGGGAAATCTCTGAACAAGGTTTTCATGAAGTCTGCTATAAAGTATTTATGTCATTACATCATGCAAGGCAGGATCGATCGGTAAAGACCTTATTCAAAGTTAGAACTGCCTCGACAACCCAGCATGATCAGAACAGTTAGCGATGTGCTGCCTGCAAGCTATAGGCTGCGAAAAATTTTGCTGGAATACTCGCCATTTCTCGTTACGTACAAATCTGGCACAGTTTCCATGAATACTGCACCCTAAAATCCAGCAGCAGACCAGAAATAGTCGCCCCCCCCCCCCCCCCCCCCCCACCCCTTGAAATGTGCTGTCTGACAAGGCAATGTTCCTCGCCCCCCCCACCCTACTGCAACACATAATAAGTGTATTACAACTACATTTCAGCACAGTTTACATGATACAGTTTGGATTAGGCACTACAGAGCAGCTGTAAAACATGCAGTGGAACAATCCAGTTTGAGTCAATGCGGAACAGTGACACCTGGACTGACCTGTGTGTGCAGATGGACCACCGGCTGTTGGAAGCCCTCACTCCTGCTCACTTGCTGGACATCATTTTCACAAACTCTGCACAACACATTGAGACATTTGAAGCAAACACTTTGTGTCTGTGAGAAGAGTTGGTATTTTGGAGCGAAGAAACCAAAGCTTATGACCTTTATATTCATGCATTTTAAAGACTCACGTTGCTTTAACGTTACTAACCAAAAGCCAGATAATCTTTAAAAAATTCGAATGCCAAAAACAATCTACTTGAAAACCGCATCGACATCTAATGAAAAGCGCCGCACGATTTCATGCAAATAAACATGCGGAAAAAAATCGTATATGCATTTGAAAGGGAAACACACACACACACACACACACACACACACACACACACACACACACACACACACACACACACGCACGCACGCACACACACACACACACACACACACACACACATTGTCATGATGTTATTCAAATTTATGCTCAATTGCCTCAGAAAGACAGTATGGACATCATTTGAATACGCCACAAAGTATAACACAACAAAACATCCACAATTTTCACAAGTTATGGCAGGACAGTAAAGGATTGAACATGCAATCAATCTATGTGTCGGGCCAGTGGCGAATGCTCAAGTCAGCAGACAGTAGAGCATTATCATATCTTTGTTTTGTGCATTTGATTGTCAACCCTTTCGGTTTCCGACTTGGGCATTTTTAGCACCGTGGCACTCCGCAGACACAGGCTGTCTATAAATCCATACTTCTGTTGTCGTCTTCTGCACACGAGCGTGCTCGTGCTCTTCATTTCAGTTTAGGCCTACATGGTTTGGTGGCACCATGCAAATAACCACCATTGTGGTTGCTTTCTTTCTAACATGCTTCGAACTGATTACTCTAGGAGTTAACAGTCTATTCTAAGAGTTTGTAATGATTTACAGCTTTGGAGTGGGAAGGCTACAACCAATCGGGATTAGATGCTTTACTCCATATTCCTTTAACTATGGTGGTTATCCTTTAACTATGGTGGTTATCCTTTAACTATGGTGATTATCTCCCATATGCTGTCGATCTTTCATGTGATCTTTTGACAATACATTCTGTCAACTAAAACATACCAGGGAAAAGAATCTTCAGATTAAAACATTAGCAGTTGTTGAAGTCTTTTGCTGGAAATCGAATGAAAAGGAACCACGGGTATAACATGAGATCTGAAAACCGACATGAATAATCTAAAACTTGAAAAGAAGAAAAACAAAACAAAACAAAACAAACAACAACGTGGAATCCGAAACGATTTAAAACGGAAAAACTGCGTTGTCAATTTGAAAAATAGTTAACTAACAACAAGGGAAAAACGTGCCATCACCCTAGTGATTTGTTAACACGCGAACGGTCATGACGTCATTATGAACAACAGTAACTGAACAGCTTTTCCTACATGCATCGTGCCGCACCATCAAAGCGATACTTGTGGCGATAACGCCTTAAAAGCGGCGTTTAGACAGCAGTTTTGATTTGTCATTTAAAAGGAGGGTAAGAGCATTTCAGCCTCTGCATTTCTTTTTTTTTTTTTTTTTTTTTTTCTTTTTTTTTTTTTTTTTAAAGATTTTGCGTTCTGCTTTATACTAATCGTTTCCCGCCTTTTTCCCTTGCACGTGCATCGGAGGTGCATTCAACTGGGCAAAGACGGAACTGCAGCGTTTTTTGCTTCAGCAGAATTAAACGATTTTGTCATGGGCAACGCTTTGATTTTAACAACAGCAAATGTTTGCTTTGGACAACAAAATTAAATACCCAGAATAGGACTGATTTGCTATGTGAACAATGAATGATTAACGTAACATTAAAAACTACAGAGACTCAACGCAAAAACATATACACCTTGCGCGCTTCAGTCATGCCCTGCATTAATGAAAATCGCGTCCCCTCTCAAACATAGAAATTCACTGTCGCCGATGTTTCAAACATGTTCATAGTTACATTCATCAGTTTTGCCTCAACACTTTATCATTTCTTACATAGAGACATTAAAAAACAACAAGAACAATGCTGCGCAACTGTTTTCCAGTTGTTGTTTTTTGCTGACACACGCTACAGGGATTATGATCTGACCTTCATAGTTGACCTGACCATCCCCCGTCGATGTCGGCCTCCCTGATCATCTCGTCCACCTCTTCGTCTGTGAGCTTCTCGCCCAGGTTGGTCATGACGTGTCTCAGCTCTGCTGCACTGATGAAGCCGTTGCCGTCCTTGTCGAAGACCTTGAAGGCCTCCCGGATCTCCTCTTCACCGTCCGTGTCCTTCATCTTGCGGGCCATCATCGTCAGGAACTCGGGGAAGTCGATGGTGCCGTTGCCTAGGAAAGAAAACGCACTCATGAAAAAGGAGTTTCAAAGATTTGGCGTGAAAGTGGAGGTTTCCACAAGTCAGTAGCTCCAAATAAAAAAAATAATTCCAATCGAGTTTTCCACAGTTAGACTTTCTTTCCGAAATTCACCGACATTTCAGGTAATATATATGACCCGCGTCCATCCAGATATAATTTTCAATGTGAAATGCTGCACAAAACTGACATACCATCGGCATCCACCTCGTTGATCATGTCCTGAAGCTCGGCCTCTGTGGGGTTCTGACCCAGTGACCTCATGACTGTGCCCAGCTCTTTGGTGGTGATGGTCCCGTCCCCATCCTTGTCAAACAGGGAGAACGCCTCCTTGAACTCTGCACGTGACATTCAATAGAGATGACCCATACAAACCATGTTGTGGCAGCCTGTTGTAATCATACGGGCAATTATCATGTTCTATAAATGTGTTATTTAATTAAACGAAGGAGTGGTCTCAAAACTGATAATCTGACTTGAAATGAAAAAGGTGCTGAACTATGTACTAACGTTAATGATCATATTCAGCGGTTGATTTCATTTAGCGCAAATGATTAGAATCGCTTCAGATTCAGAAAATGTTTTGAAAGAAAACTAGGTGAACAATTAGTAGAGTAATCGACTGAAGGTATTCTGTCCCACAGAATCGGATAATGAGCATTGATTCGATTCGTTGTTCAGAATCATGGAAAGTGACCACTGTCAGTTCTTCCAAGAGCCAGTTACGTTGAAACATGTGTCTTCGATGATCTACATACTCAGCTGGTCATCTTAAGGCTGATATTTGCTGTCCAAAATCTTCCTCATGCCTGAAGCGACTGAAGGAATTTGTTTGCCAAAGGGATGTTAAACATATGGTCAACATTCCTGTTAACTCTTATCGGCACAACAATCGAATATGAAGGGGTGAACAACGCGAAGAATTGACAGCTGCTGAAGATGAACAGCAATATACTGATCCAAGCAATCAACGAGTTGGATTCAAACATGGGCATATTACAGGTGGTACACCAGAAAACTGCCCCCCACTCCCCCCCCCCCCCCCCCCCCCCCCCCCCCCCCCCCTCTTCCCATGCTACCGTGTCTGCCCAGTCACATGTTAGGAGACGCGAGTTTAAACCAGAACGTCGACTCGCACCTAGTTTGTATCCCTACTCTAACTGACCTTAGCAAACCGGTTTACAAGAGAAATAGAGAAACAGTAAGTTTGGGTAGGCTGTCCATTTTCAGTATTACCTGGCATGTTTCCATTCTGCTCGGTAAACTATGACGCTAGAGGAGTTTTGGTAGCGTATTGTGGTGGCAATGATGGCGTGACATACGATCAAAAGTATTTTTCGTATTCAAAATCGTTCATTTTGCACAGTTCTTGGATAACGGCAGATCATCAATATTTCTTGGCACCTGCAGTTTGAAGACATCTGTACGTACATGTTAGGATTTATCAGCAAACGGATTCGCTCAGTGTGTGGTGTGTCACTTACCAGCGATCTGTTCTTCCGTCAGTTGATCAGCCTGCAATCAAATGAAAAAGACGGGAGCATAAGTACGTCTTTAACATTCATTACACGTTACTCAGACATGGATGGGACAGAAAAAAAAAACAAATAAACAAACAAACAAAACCGTGAACCAGCCATATGAATGGTAGTAACTAATAACGATGGGCTAAATAGGTAGGTGTGTGTGTGTGTGTGTGTGTGTGTGTGACAAACAGAGAGAGAGAGAGAGAGAGAGAAAGAGAGAGAGAGAGAATGTGTGTGTGTGTGTGTGTGTGTGTGTGTGTGTGTGTGTGTGTGTGTGACAAACAGAGAGAGAGAGAGAGAGAGAGAAAGAGAGAGAGAGAGAGGAGAGAGAGAGAGAGAGAGAGAGAGAGAAGGGAGAGACAGCAGATGAGATGGGTGGGGTGGAGAGCGCAAATACATTTATTGTAAGCCCTTGTTTTAGCGTAAGCGACCAGACTGCCGAGTAATGACGTCATGCGCATGATGAATAGACATGACTTATCAACAAAAAAAACAAAAGCGTTATATTGTATGCTTCAAACTGTCGGTAATTAGACGGGATCGAGACCATGATGCGGACCAAAGTGTGAATGCGAACGTGCATGCATGCGCCACCGTGCATGTTGGCCTACGTTTGTGATTAGACATATTTATTAAAGTGCTTTAAGCACATGGTTTCAAGTATGGCTTTACCCCTACCCCCCCCCCCCCCCCCCTTTTCTTTTTCCGTTGAAAGAGTGGAGTCAGTCGACCGTTCAATTTTCGGATTTAAAAGAAATAAATCAAAACAATTTTCTACATCAACAACTATCTGAAAGCGACGCCTGCACTGGTTAGGCCATGAACAGAGGCTCCCAACGACAAGACTTGCAAACCAGACGAACATCAAGTGGGGCCCCAGCAGGCAAGAGAGGGCAACCCGAGCTAAGCTGACCTGGCGGCAAACAGTGGAGAGAGACCTACGTCCGGTCCGCAGGAATGTCCGCAGACAGCGAAGGACCGATCACAGTGGAGTGCTTTGACAACAACATGCGTCGCTCAATGCGGGGGCAAGCTCAGGTGCAGGTGAAAAAGGCGGTAATGAATTGTCCCTCCCACTCACCAAAAGAAGACGAGAACCAAGCAGACATTGAGATTCGTCTTCTATGACTTATTAACCAACCGTCTTGATTAAAATTCTGTGATGAAAGAAATGTGTCCCCCGTCCCAACCCCAACCCCTCCGGGTAGGGACACAAACTCCCAGTGCCCAGCGACCAAAATAATTCTTGTGGTTAGAAGGGAAAACCCGAGGGTGTTGTCCTCCGTGTGTTGTTGGATCACATCAGCAGGTTCCGCCCAAGTGACTGCAGCAATGCAGCGTCTCTTCTGGCGGGTTGCTTCCCCGTGGACTGCCGTTGTTGAAATTGCAATACGATGTCGGCTATCTGGCGGCGGTATATCGAGGAGCTGGGCGGACCCGAGTCGGCGCAACGCCACAAACAGGGCAAAGAAGAATTTTTTTGAAAATTACAAAAAAGAAAAAAAAAATCTTGAATATACTTTTTCGGGCTGTACTGTCATTCTACGTACATGTTCTACGCCTACCCGCTGTTCTGCGATTCCGTGTTCCCCCACCCACAACGCCGGTTTCTGTTTCTCCACATGCCCACCCCCCTTCCCCGACCTTTTTTGTTTTTTGTTTTTGTTTAGGGGAGGGGGAGGAGGGGTGCTTGTAACTTAGAATACAGATTGCCCAGATCTATTATTGAAGACGGACCGTTAGTGCTATATCTATGTGCATGTGCACGCATATGCTAACAGTTCAACTGCCATTTGTTATTTGATTAGAATTCTGTGTGTGTGTGTGTGTGTGTGTGTGTGTGTGAGAGAGAGAGAGAGAGAGAGAGAGAGAGAGAGAGAGAGAGAGAGAGACAGACAGACAGACAGACAGACAGAGACAGCGAGACAGGGAGACAGAGGGGGGGGGGGGGGGGGGGGCAGAGAGAAACCGAGAGAGATTGATTGATTGATCTTTAATCCAAAAAGGTGAAGATTTTAATTCAAAGCCTAGTCTTACAATCTGTCCGGTCATGACAGAGAGAGAGAGAGAGAGAGGGTTGTCCCTGTGTTTGACCCTCGCTTTCGGCCTGGAAACACACACACACACATACACACGTCAGGCAAACGTGTTGGGACGGAAGGACGAGGGAGCGCCGGAAAGTGGGTGTGGGGATTAACACCGAGTCGGTTATGTCAACTGCTCTTGGCTGAGCGTGTTCAAACCAACAGCCGATCCATTAATGCTCGAAGCAGACGCGAGCGTGACGTTGTCATGTCCAGCGACCGTGCGGGTCTTCATGTATGGGGGAAGTGGAGGAACGTGTGTTGGGAGGGGGGGGGGGGGGGGGTGGGGAGGAGAGGAGATATTGGGTGGGAGAGATAGGAACGTGGGGGGGCTAGGATGATTTTTTTTTTCAGACCTGTCTCTATCACGTTGTTGTTCGTAATAGATATTGCAACGAGCACATAAAGAGAGAGAGAGAGAGAGAGAGAGAGAGAGAGAGAGAGAGAGAGACAGACAGACAGAGACAGACAGACAGACAGCGTTGTGCTCTTCAATTCATCATGTTCAAAGTTTAGCTGACTGTATCGATATATATATATATATATATATATATATATATATATATATATATATATATAGCCTAATCATATCGAAGACAGACTGCTTGGAACACGCCCATAGTAGACGTTGCCATCACATGAACGGGTTCGTGCGAGTACGAGTGCAGTGGTTCTATCTTAACACAGCAAATGCGGACGACAGGTAAACCTACGACTCCTGAAAAGATTCCGATCTGTGAACGAGACGACCCAAATGGGAGCCGTAGGCAGAGAAGGCATTCAACATTTCGGGATTTGAAAGTAAACACCAAGCCTCCTGTGATGAAGACCTCAGGCGTGTTTCCCCACCAGAGCTCGTCTTTAACATGACGTAGGCTTCACTGATGTGGCCAGCAACACTTTAAAAATGACGAACTTGAGGAAGCAACCGGGCCTTCAGGACTGTTCAGCGTTTACCTCACTATCCATGCTTCCGGTGACAAACTACTCCCCTTTTTTTGTACGATCGATGCCCGAGTTAAAGCTTGTTGCCACAATCAATGATTGCTCAAGTTGTAATGAAAGTTTCAGAAAGCCTTTCCTGGTATGTCTGATATGTAGACCTTCGAATGACGCTGGTACACATCTGCACAAGGACGCGACCGGAAGTCGTTCTTTGGATATAATAGAAATTCAGAATTGCAGTGTCGTCAGGCTTTCTAAGCTAATAATTTATGCATTTTGCATCCACAAAATATTTTAGCTGTAGTGGCACTTCTGCATGCATACACAAATGCCAGCAGATCTCATACTGTTGATAACCCAGCCGATTGCAGAAGCTCGTGTGACGGGTCTAACCATATCAAAATCGATTCCATGTCGGAAAAGAATCCTTCCAAACATGCGTGAGATCATATGTTTATAAACAACCATATAATGAGAAGCAAACAAGCGAGTTCTTTCTTTCCAACGTTTCGGTACTGGGCCTTCCTCGGGGACTTCTACCTTTTGGTGCTACCGACACAACGACGTAGGCTAATCCTTAACTCTACCTGAAAGCTGGCTGGTACAGGCACCCAACGGAGAACAAATCGAAAATTCGCCAGTGAACAAAAGTGATCCAATATTAAACACTGCACCTGTACAGACTCCCATCACCAATCCCCCCCCCCCACCACTCACACATCCACACACACACACACATATATATATATATATATATATCTCCTGTATGTATGTATGTATACATACACACATACAAATACACATGTATATATACACACAACTTCGTAGGCTTGTCAACATAACCCGTAGTGGATTTTTTTTTCCAGATACCTGCTCTAAGCTGTCTAAATACATGTTCCTCTTCATTGATTAAGCTATTATCGCGCGCATGAGCACTCTGCTGGGCCACCAAAGTGTAAGCAAGAGAGAGAGAGAGAGAGAGAGGGGGGGGGGGGGGGTTGGTGTGGATGGAGGTGGGGGAATAGCCGGCAAGTACGCAGAAGCGGTCACCCCTGTTGCCACATTCCAGCGACTCCCGTCGCCCGCCGGGCTCCAGGTCAGGCTCAACCAGTTGAATGGGAATCCACGGGGTTCCCTGTCCGTTTACAAATGAACCGTTGGCAAGTCATGTCCATTGCTTTGCCGACCGCAGAGGCCACATCGAAGTCTATCGTCGCCATGGAGAGATAAATACAGACCATAAAAAGACAGACGGGGGGGGGGGGGGGGGGGGGGGAGTGGGGGCAGAGGGGTAGGGGTTCAAAGCCATCGCATTAAGCATTTGTATTATCTGAACAGCCCGTACACGTTACTACTTGTAGCGTTCTTAGGGGCTGTTAATTCTTTCACAATATGAACCTCGCTGGTTTTTGTACAACCTGTTTTGGGTTATATCAGCAACGACAACGAAAAGTCTCCAGATGTCTGTCTCAGGTGGACTCATCCTATGTCATAATCGACATTAACGTCTACCGGCGAGAGGCCTCGTTTAATGGTTTAGATACTTACCCGAAATTCCAACTGCTGACTTTTTTTTTTTCTTTTCAAGTGTGTGTGTGTGTGTGTGCGTGTGCGTGTGCGAGTGTGTGCGTGCGCGCGTGTATGTGTGTGCGCGCACGTGTGCGAGAGAGAGAGAGAGAAAGAGAGAGAGCGAAAGTGTTAGAGTATGTACGTGTGTGTGTGTGTGTGTGTGTGTGTGTTTGAGATTGTTCCTTCAGGGTGAACTAGATGGTGTATTGCATTGCACAAGGTAGATCTGTCTCAGGTTTGCCCTATAGAGGTCAAATTAGTGTAATTTGACAATGTGCATTGGTAAAACATAGTTCGAAATGTTGCACTGTGTATAAGCGCGCAAGTGTGTACGTGTGTTGCATGCGAGCGTGTTGTGTGCTTGTATGAGAGATCGTGAATTACAAATCTTAGCTCAGTACCAGTCTAGAGTTGTCTGTTGAAAATACAGCCATGAAAAATCGCCATGAAATGCATGTGTGTGCATGTGTGTGTGTGTGTGCGTGCGTGCGCGCGCGTGTGTGTGAGTGTGTGCGTTTGTGTGTGTGCGCGCGCGCGTGCGTGTGCGAGAGAGAAAGACTGGGAGAGAGGATGAGAGAGAGAGAGAGAGAGAGAGAGAGAGAGAGAGATTATTACCCATGTTATAGCATCAAATTAAATCATACAGAAAGGTATGTGCGTAATGACCAGTGATTTGAATACAGCAATGTTCTTTCTTCTACCAAAGACCATCATGGCTTTAGATTCCCTTCGGATTTAATGACACAGTGGCACACGTTAATTTATGGGCGTGGTCAGAGATTGTTCATTCAATTTACATCTGCTCGTTTGCATGCGATTTCACATACGCCCATGTGCAAAAATAAACAATTAATTAAGTAAAGTAAAATAAAATGAAATAAAAGACAAAGAACTCGTTCCCATAAAATCAAAGCCATGCATACAAATTTAGAAAATGCCCACAAAATGAATTATTGACCATTTTCGGTAGACATAAAATAACGACTGTGTAGACTATCGACATCAGTATTGCAAAAAGTGCCAAAACAGATGGAAGTCCCGAAATAACTTTACTTGTGTACGAAATATGAAGAAACAAAATATGCCTGCCATTGGTCCAGCTTAAAATGTCACATGGTTGCTGTTGTAATATTTGTAGTAAGTATGCTAAATTTCGGCTAACGAATTTGACTCACGTGTGTTTAGAACAGGCTACCGTGGCAACTTAAAAAAAAAACAACTCATCCGACTGACCCAAATTATTCACATTGTTCCAAATAGTGACATCATAGATAACGCGAGAAGAGAAACTGCCCAAACCACCTGTTGTATCATCTATCAAATTGAATCGTTTACAAAGAATATCCCCCCTCACACACATCCCACCATCATCTCCAAAGTCACTGGGCAAACTTTCATCAGCGGATGGACAAATCTTGAAACTTACCATGGCGGATTTTCAATACGACGTGGAGAGACACAACCGCAAACGACACTGCCCGTCGGAAAGAAAAACGTGGAGTAAGGACTAACAAGCTGTAAAAGGAGGGCGGACTATTTTAGTAGTAGGAACGAGTGTGTGGCAGTGGCCCTCGTCGCTTGTCAGTTTGCCGCAATGCGACACTGGCGCCAAGGAAAGTGGAACACCTTGGCTTAAGGTGGGCTTGGGGGGGAGGACGTGGTGGGCGAACAAAGCAAACAGGAGATATGAAGAGAGAAGAAAGCGCGCGAGTGTAGAAGGGGGTAGGGGGTGGGGAAGGGTGTATCCGGTGCAAAGAGTGTACAGCTACCCCGAGCACTTTTTTTTTTCTCTTGCTGAGCCTGTCTGTGCAGGTATTGTTCTCAGGTCTAATAGTAGGCCTAATCAGTTTTTGTTTTACACCCCCTCCCCCCCCCCCCCCCCCCTTCATTTTTGTAAATATAACAAATGTGACAAGTTCTTTACACAAAGTGTTTCCTACAGATTCTTTATTTTTACATTTTATAATGAAAATATGACGAACATTCTCACTGGAGTCCCTCACACACACACACACACACGCACGCACGCACAGTCCTTCCTTAGCCATATTCATTCCGTCTCCTGAAGTTCTGATGGATGCCACAATCCACCCGAGTGTACGTTTTAAAAATTTGTTGGACGACTGCATGACTGGTGTAGCTCGTCAGGCTGTGGTGTCAGCCTCTCGGTTTGGGATCTTCTCGACACCCTGCACACAGTCGCGTGCAACTTGGCTGGTGTCAGATTTCATCGGTCCTTAATCCTACAAGTGGTTCATCTTTCTTCTTCTTTCTTCGGTCTTTGGGATGTTCTCCCTTCACCGTGTCAGGGTGGTCATTTACAAAGAGTCACGTGGTAACGTCATCAGCTTGCCTGATAGTCTTCGGACACAAAACGCGTGTTCAAATACCTAAAGCAGGCGCCTTTGGTTCCCTAGGAGTGCATATCAAAACCACGGGAACAGTTTGACATGATTAGAAAAGCAGCTCCCTGTGGAGGACTCCCCTCCACCCTCTCCCCAAGTCCGCCAACACCAGACATCAAAACGAGTTCACTACCGAGTCAGCTGGGAATGAAGAACCGCACTAGTTATATTGGACTTTATGATGGTTAAATATATTGGCTACACATTTCAAAATACTGTGCGTATACCATAATGACAACACCGAGACAAAATGGGATAGTCGTGTTTAATCCGAAACTTTTATGACAGCCCATGCATACACACAAGTTCAGATCGTATTCCAAGTTTAACATGATATATCTTTCAATATTGTTTACATGCGTTGCTGCTTCCTATGCGTCTGTTGTCAAATACTGTCAGCAATGAATTGACATAAAGACGAAAGAAAAGAGAAAGACACGAAAGAATTCTGATCCACGCAATTCGATTGCAACAAAATTAACTGATATTAGTTTTTATTCCATAAGCAACTGCACGATACATGTTCAAGGTCATCGTTATTAAGCAAGCATGTCACACGCATCGATACAATTACATCAAAGCTCGGGATAAAACATGAAAGTAACTGTTATCAGGTCTGTATCCCCGTAAACTGCACCAACACCAACCCGGATCCATGGAAAGAAACCCTCGCAGTTATCGAGACATTTATATCACAACGTAGCCAACGCTTCCCCACCTCCCCGTATCATCCACATCCCCCCCACCCCTCAAGCCTCCTTCTCTACCTCCCCATCCCACCCCAAAACAAACCGACCCAGGAAAACTGGTCTCTTGCCCCTATATTCCCCCTGTCCCACCCCATTAAGCCTGCTTCCGCAAACTTTTGATTTTTCGCCAACAATTCAAACCAATGTTTTTGAAGTTGTTTCAACATTCTATGACAAATTTAAGAACTGATGTTCCCTCCAATTTCACCGAGATCACAAATAATTTTACAGTTTAAAAAATTCATAACAAAATTTAATTTCAGATGCTGATCAGTGATGATAGATTTTGTAAAGGTGACAATGGTGTACTATGGATAAAAAGACGCACAAGTGGCGACAGTATCATCCATGTAGTTGAGCAAAGTACAATGTCTAAGATGTTTACAGTCCAAGCGGTTTCCATGCACACAACAAGAAGGCAACGACGGACACTGTGGAGACGGTTGTCTGGACCCATGACACACAAGGTGAGGTCCGTTCTGTTCCCTTAGGTGTTCAGTGTCTCTGCCTGTACGGCTCCTGTAAATGAGGTGTCAACACGACATTATGTTGCAGTACTGAAATACTGTAACGCTAAAGCTATGTGCAATAGTCTGAATTTTTTTTCCTGATTGAATTTTGTGTGTGGGTAATGCATATGTTTGCGATTGTGCTTGCATGTGCATGAGCACTGTGTGACTTTTATTATCAAAGTGAGAAAGATATACAATGATGAATTAGAATATTTCTGTATGTCATTAATTTCTAAATGATATTCGTCCTAGCCTCTTGGGCAAGTAAAAAAAAAAAAAAAAAAAACCCAAACCACAATCCATGAGCTGCAAATAGTTTCAGCACGTTTAACAGAATTCACAGTATCCAGCCTTGTAGACGATTCCACTTTGGCTCATTAACCAAATCTCCAGGACGTTCATATGCATCTAAAGCTCACACAGACATTTGCTGCGACAGTAAACTGATATAACGGAACACAGAAGACTACAAATCGTGCAGTGTAATACCAGAAGTATCAAACAGTGAATCG
The DNA here is from genome assembly GCA_016801955.1 of Conus betulinus. NCBI lineage: Eukaryota > Metazoa > Mollusca > Gastropoda > Neogastropoda > Conidae > Conus > Conus betulinus. Next base: position 31,878 of record JADBJO010012314.1, read on the forward strand.
CAATGCAAAAACAGAATGACACAATACGATCCAGGACAGGGCAGAACTGCAGATATTTCACTTCCATGCCGCTGATGGTCCAGACCGCTGGAGGCCTCATCAGGGCTGTTTCCATGTCAACATCAACTGAATGTAAGCATGCTGAAGAACGAAAAGTTCAATTCGTGTTAAAAAAAAAGAAAGAAAAGAAAAGGGCTAAATTTCTCATCTTTATTTTCCACCAAAACTTGGGTCAAATAATGATCGGTTTCTCCTAGAACATCACTGAGCAAGCCTTCGTGGTATCTGCTGTAAAGTGTTAATATCTGACGTCATGGAAATCCAAATCCCAACACTTTATAAGGTCATTTGTCATTCTGAGAGGCTCACCACAAGGAGCGGACTAAGAAGCATCCTCACCCTTTAAAAGCGACTAGTGAGAAAAACGTATGGCGGCAGAGAGAGAGAGAGAGAGAGATGGGAGGAGAGGGAGAGAGTCGGGTGAGTGCGCAGAAGGATAGATAGAGGGAAGGATTATAGATGAATATTTGAAGTGATCTAAACTTCAAATGAAAAACAGTACTCATGAAATTTGTAAATGATAATTGTCATTTCAACAACAGAAACAACTGATAACAAATTAAAAAAAAATTCCTAGTATCTTTGACAGCACTGTTGCAGGAGAGAAAGGCTTCATTAATACCCCTCCCCTACCCCAGTGGAAAATGAAATGCTGAACGATAGCATCACTAAGATGGATACACTTGATGTATATTTCAGTTAAAGGAATAGTTTGAATGTAATTAATTACACAAAAGTCTAAAAGTAAACTACACTTAATATTTAAACAGGAGAAATTAATAACCCGGAATTCATTACAAATAAAAGTTAAAATCAGAAAGTTTGCTGATGGAAACAAATTCCGAGATGGTCCTTTCACGTAGTTTGAAGGCACGTGAAAAGCCTCTTTTGACTTTATTACTTATTTCTTTGTATCACAATGGACGACTTAATTTGTTAACATCTGTAAAATTCTTTGTTCCCCTCTCTGGTGCTCTGTCTGCTTGGATTGTATAAAAGGCCAACGTGAGAGTATTCAACTAACACCAACATTTCTGCTTTTCACGTACAGAGCGCGTGTCCAATACTTAACTCCATATTCTACTCTCTTACCACTGTCAAAAAGCAGCAGATATTTTCATATTGGTAAGAACTGTCACAGGAAAAAATCACTGCCGATGGACACTGCCTATTACACAGGATGATTTTACACCATCAAGATGGTGACCAGGTCAGCCGTCGCAAAAGAAAGTCCTTTCTTGCATGACTTTTCTGTTTGAAACATGGAACCACAGAAGCAGCAGAGACGGCGCTGCCTTTGTACAGAACCGAACCAGAAACGCAGGCTTTTAAATTATTGTTTTTTTCTTCCACTGATGTTGATCCTACCATTTACCTGAGGTCAAACTACCTTTGTTGTTGCAGAAGCAAAAATGTGGACTCTTTTGCGCCTATTCCCTCCCTTGGAGCGATAGGAGATGCGTCTATACGAGCTGCCACATCGTGTCGATTAATGTGTGTGTGTGTGTTGTGTGCGCGCGTGCGTATGTGTGTGCGTGCGTGCGTGCGTGTGTGTGTGCGTGTGTGTGTGTGTGTGCGCATGCGCGCGCGTGCGTGTGTGTGTGTGGTGGCCTGTGTGTAACCACGACAGAGCTGTTTCTTCTTTGTGGGTACCAGTGGCAGATGAAAAATAAACTCCATGCGGCTTTAACGGATCTGGAACAAAAAATCCGTTTGTGCATGTCTCTTGCCAGATCTTTGACGTAACTAAAACTGTGGGTTTCAAATATGTGTAGAGACAAATAATCAGGGGAATTCTTTATACATGGGACGTACCACTGACAAGATAATTAACCACTAATTACTTCAAATGTCAGTATATCCGAAAACCAAGCAAGAACAATGTCGTAACTAATAATATTTATGAAAGGTGTAAAGTTCAACCATTTCAGGAGCTCTGGGTGGTTGAGCTTCCTGGGCAGTAAGAGCGGATGATAAAGTCCTTGTGTTCAATCCGACTGATCATACTGAAGAGTCCATGGAAGAGTCCTTATGCTCAGACTGACTGATCATACCGAGAGTCAAACACAAGTCGGCGAGTTCAGAACTGAAAGTTAAACCGTCAGAGAAAACGTGCTTTGAAATTTCTTGAACAGATGCAGTTAAGCAGTAAAAAGCGGCTCTTTCTCGAGACTGGGAGGGATCAGTCAATGTTCTTTGAGATGATGCAAATGTTGAACAAAGCTCGACAAAAAGATCCTACGAATCAGACTGCTGGTGGGGTCCCTTAAGGAAAGAAGCGAGGTAAAACCGACCTTTGTTTTAAAGAGATTCATGGATTAGCCGAAAACAGCTGAAGACAAAAAATCTTTCAAGATCAATGATAGCGTTGCGCAAATGGGGCAGAATACCCATTACTATAGGCGCAACAGAACTGGCGAGTTCTTCAAATTTCTTTCGACAGCATCTGATCATTTAAATATTCATGGGCCTGCGGTGAATGCACTCCAACGTGATAAAGACAAATCAGCAGCAGCCCCTGGACTCACCTGCCTGTGGATGGATATCTGGCACTTGGAAGTCCTTGCCCACACTCATTTGGACGTCATCATTGCGACAAATTCTGCACAACATATCAAGACACTGGAACCGAGTAATCAAATTTTTATTGTTACTTGACCTTATCTGAAACCAAAAAAAAAAAAAAAAAAACCCACAGAAGTAGGGAAGGATTGGTACAGAAACAGGGCAAGCATCCAGGACATAGGAGCTAAAAAAAAAACAATCTAGCTACTGCCCACACACGTAACGTCCAGTCATACGATACACAGATATTGCTTTAATATTTGTAACTCAACGTGGAGCCACTAATCTTTTATTTAATATCTGATACATATCCAAGACAAATAAACCAGTCGTCCAGATAAAAAAAGAAAAAAGTAAACTACACGTATTTAAAACTACAAGTACTGCATATTGGCAAGTTCACAATAATCAACACATGTAGACAAAAACGTTTCCCGCATAGATCATTACAAAAATATTAAAACGAGAACAAATAATGAGTCAAATATGTGGTAGGTTTTATGCTCAAATATTGCCACACATGTTGAGCTATAGAGTCGTTAGTGGCACAAGGGACTTGCCGATTCTGATGAATAAATTCAAATACATCAAGCCTGTTTGACCGTCCGTCAGGACATTTTCATGATCTTTTAGCTCATACCGGGACAAAAATCTTACTAAAAACTGACACTACTGTATAATCTTGTTTTGGTAGCCACCTCGGTATTGAGCGAACTTGTACACGCGTGTCTGTGAATGGACTTTTATTCAAAGGAGTCAAATAGGGAGACAGCACAAGAGAGAAAATCACCAGTGTTGTGCCAACATGTTTCTCGGTATTTACTCTCAAAACTAAAGATAATCTCACGGATTATCTACGCAGTCAGCACATGGAAAATCACAGTTCATCAGCGTTTTTTTTTGTACCGATTATCATTTGATTTACTGTTGTCGCAGTGGTGATTACCTCCCTTGCACTAGTTTCCTTACGAACGAGAAGAATGCCGGGAAGCAAGGTTTTGTTTTGTGTTTTTTGTTTTTGCGTTTAACTGCGAAACGTGAAACGTTTACATAGCTTTAAAGTTTCAAAGCTCCGCTGAAAACACATTTCCGTAAGACGGGTCCACACCAAAATGTACAGAGTTCGTCCTCAGGAACGGTATTTTTCCCCCACGAAGTTTTGTGTCAAAACCAATTTAGCAAAAATATCCAACCCCCTCTCCCTTGTCCGTCTGTATAAGCGTGTTGAAATCTACAATGCTGCTGATTTGCGATCGCCATCTGATTTAAGACCTGTATCAAAATGTAATAGGTTAGTCCTCCGACTGCATTCCGTCTTCTGCCTATGTTACAGTACAGTGGGTTGATTGGTTGTTTTCGCGCAATCTTGCCGATAAACAAAGAAACTTAATGCTCGCGGTTGAAAGGTTTTCTCTCCTCGGCGGAGGATGATGTTCGTGAACTGGTACTGCACTTTCAAAATATCGAGTAAGACGTGTACACTTACTCTTGTTCAAATTGACAGGACACGAAAACACACACACACACACGTGCGCGCACACACGCACGCGCACACAAACACACAATGGTGTAAATTTACATCAACATAGTCTGGTGATAAAGAAGCTGAAATTTATCCGAAAAATAGTGTTAATGATTTATTAACAACACAAAAGAGGAGCTTTTTTTCCCTCAAGATTTTGTCCTTAAACTGGTTTTAACTTCGCTCGTGGTATTTACTGGGACAATTTGATTATTCAACCCATGGGACAAACCTCTTTCCACAAGTTAGAGGAAAACTTTACAATTCATGAACGCATTGGAAACAACGGCAAACTCGATGGAATCAATTTCAGTAATTTCTGTTGTTGCAAAGACGGTCGCTTTTGTTGCGTTCAAACGCTGCTGAACCAGCTCTCGCAGTGCTCATCATTACTGTCATTCAATTGTAAATCCGATTATACAGCATTTTAAATACACGGGTGGAAAGGTCTGGGAGTCTGTTCCACAACCAAACTCCAAATTCCATCATGAAGCACGAGAAGCTTGAAGTGGAATGGCTTTGGACAGTATTCTTTGTTCAAGTTCTAGCGCCAATATCTCAAGAGAGTTTGTCACAGGGCAGCTGATTTGGTTTACTTTAAAGAAGACCAAGTCTGAGATGCTTGCTTTGCCTTTCAACTGCGGAATAGAATATCTGATTTTTCCATTTTGCTTTGATGCGTTTCTCTTATTTCAAATATGTTAACTTTACAAAAGAAAGAACTGTAGCGGGCTTTAGATTAACCATCAAAAGTGTTTAAAATGCTTTGTGGCTTTATGACGAGAGTAAACACACTTTGACTTTGAAGTAAGCGATCCAGGTATCATATTCGGATCTGTGAACGAAAGAGCGATCAAACTGAACACATGTGACTTTCATATTAATTATAAAATGGGTGATATGATCTTCAAGATGAAAAAAGAACACCAGTTTCATGAAACTTGAAAAAAGCTGACTTTTAAAAACTTTATCAATTATTAAGAAAACTGCTCTCACAACTGACCTTCATAGTTGACCTGACCATCTCCGTCGACGTCGGCCTCCCTGATCATCTCGTCCACCTCTTCGTCTGTCAGTTTTCTCCCGCCCAGGTTGGTCATGACGTGTCTCAGCTCTGCTGCACTGATGAAGCCGTTGCCGTCCTTGTCGAAGACCCTGAAGGCCTCCCGGATCTCCTCTTCACTGTCCGTGTCCTTCATCTTGCGGGCCATCATCGTCAGGAACTCGGGGAAGTCGATGGTGCCGTTGCCTGGGAATAAAAAGACGCATAGAAGAAAAAGACTGGTAATATAAAAAAGCTCTCGTACATTTTTAAAAATAAATTTCTTCAGGACTCTAATGCTAGGTTCTCACCCACCCACCCCCAACCATTGTCTCTGCGAAATTTTATATCTTCAATTTTTTTTTTTGATCGATAATTATAAATCCTGTCGATTTGATTTGGAAATAAAGACCGTAGAACTAGAAGAGATATACAGAACCATGGGTAAAGTCTGGCATGTTTGGGTGGCTTCTGCCCTGAACAGACGTGCACAAGTTGTTATACTATATATGTTGTTATATCTCTAGAATCAGCAATCAGAAGGAATTCTGGCAAATCCTTAACAGAATAAAATCATGGAGCTTACTATACGGCGTATCCTCGCTCAACTCTTTGGAAACATTAACATTCCTTTCCCCTTTTCCCGTTAAAATGATGATGCAAAACTTTTTTTAAACGTCTGTTTCCACATTAACAAATGTATTCCTATAACCTAAGTGGTCATGGAAGAGTACCGACTATTCTTTTCCCTCGTTACTTTGCCTTCTCCGTTCATACAGGGTAAACGCTATCACGACTAGGGAGACCAGGATGGCATGTTAAAGCCAGGACACGAATTGTGGTCACCATGGTGGGTCGCATTTAATCTTGGCTTACACAGTTTTTTGGAAAACAAATATTAAAAATGGAAGCAATAACTAGAAGTAAGCACTCTGCTAGAACCCCACCCTCTTCATCTTTATCCCCGCCCGCCCCAAATGTTTACCAGAAATTTTCAAAGTTACTGAACTCTGTCGCAATTGAAGCGCTGAAATGATTCAGTGAAACGATGTTGAAATCAAAAGAAGAAAACTTTTGAGTCTGTCAGTTCATACAGCAAAAGTCTAGCAGAGTGCTTACTTCTAGCTATTGCTTCCATTTTGAAGATTTGTGTGTGCGAAAATGGTGGTTTAACAAATTGAATGCCGACAGATTCTGAAATATACGTAAAATCCGATATGACAACAAAATGGCGTAATGATTACACAAACCAGTATAACTACGTGAAACTGTGCATCAAATGCCATGATGTCATGTTTACCATAATTGGTAGATTTCTTTTGTATACAGTGCAAAACATTCCACCCGACTCTTTCCGGACCTGTTAAAATAGCAATTTAAGTAGGGCAGTCACTAAATGAAAATGTGTTCCGTTTATTTACTCACGTTTTCAATAGCTTGCTGTGTGAGAAAACAATATACCTGTTTTGAAGTATTGCCTGAAAAGACGCCACAGGGCTGTGCAAGACAGAAAAAATCGATCTAAAAACTTTTGTCCTAGGGCAGATGACGTCTCAATTCATTGACACAAATGGACTGTAACAGCCCAGTTTTAATATCAATAAAACGATCATTTTTTTCCCATTTCGAAGACTATATAATCATCATGAATACAAGATTTTTTAATCCCTCTCTTATAGATACGGATCACTGATACTACACACACACACATACACGCACACGCACACGCACACACACACACACTACTACTGCAACGACGCAGACCATATATGCTTGACACCCAAGTTCTTACTATACGCCCATAACTCTCAACGAACGCAAGCATGGCTGCAGCGCTATATTCGTTTCGAGTTAAGGGCGCATACTTGTCCCATTGTGGGGAACATGAATTGCCGTTCTTGTTATCTCCCTGCTTCTTTAACAGATTTTCCTTCTAATTGTGCAACATGTTTACGAAATGGTTCACTGATAAATGTATGTGGAAAATTACACGCAAATAAATTTTTAAAAATTACATAATCTTGGGGATTTCGAACAAGATTTCCAAGACCTCTGTCTCCAAATCAGCAAGTTTCCAGAAGCATCTCCAACTGGTGAGCAAAGTAGGTAAACCTTCAGGACAAATATTTAATGGGTGCATTGTGCTGTGTCTATACACACAGGCACACCGAGATCTGCACTGCCGTGGCACCAGCACCATCCCCCCACGAGGACCACTCATTACCAGGCAGTCATGAGAAAATTCATCCCATGACCCAGTTCACTGTCGCTGCGTCACTTCGGTGTTCTCTTAGTGCCTGTTCTGATTCAGCCACCGGAGGACATCATCTGCTAAACTCCTTCTCTATCCAACTGACAACAAAAATTGCTCAGACTCGAAGCCAAAGCGAGTGAATGTTTTCTTCTACACCCCCCCCCCCTTCACCGCCTTTACTGTTTTTTGTTTGTTTTTAAAGGCAGTCTTTTTTTTCCCCCTTTTTTTCCAACTCACATGCACCATACAAGTCTGCATGTTGTATTGCTACTAATGGACATTTTCTTGCTAACTTTAACGTTTTGGCGTTTGATACTGCGCGTCAGGGTTTATTTTTGTACCAGCGACTTCGACAACGTCTCAACACAGGCAAAACGGAGGTCACCACGAAATAGAGGCACAAAGGACCATAGCTGTAGAACTTTGTATGGAGCGATCGATGACAACGATGAAGACGATGCTGTAAACTTCTCACTTGGGTCTGAGACTACACACAAGAAATGCACTAGACATATCTTCTTACAATACAAATTTGACGTGCTCGAGAGATGAGACTCTTGCAACGCAGGTCTTGAAAACCGATTACAGCTCTCAAATGCATATCGATTACACGTATTAACCTCGACTTTGATTCTAGAAGTCACATTTGCGGTTACAGTGCGCTTAACATCTATGGACGGGAGCCGACCGTAGATTGATTAGGGAAAAAAAATCCCACATATGTACGTGTGATTCGACTCTATAAACCATTATTTCTTAGACTACCGGCCACAGCACAACAGAGACTGGTGTACATATTAAATACTATGACATGCACGTAATAAAAACCCTGACATACCATCGGCATCCACCTCATTGATCATGTCCTGAAGCTCGGCCTCTGTGGGGTTCTGACCCAGGGACCTCATGACTGTGCCCAGCTCTTTGGTAGTGATGGTCCCGTCCCCATCCTTGTCAAACAGGGAGAACGCCTCCTTGAACTCTGCACGTGATACACAGAAACATGGCCTAGTTAAATCGTGTTGACTGCGGTACTCATGGGGGCTGGCGGGTTTTACACATAATTATCGTATAAACTGATGGGCCCGGTTTTAAAAATCGGGTGACCTCATTAAAAATTCACACAATTAGAACTTTGTGCTCAGCAGTGGTCTTCTTTTCATCACCCATGCTTCTACTCAGCCACCGACTTGCTCGCTGGGCTTTATAGTTTACCGTTTAGTTTTATTAAATCATTATGATATTCTCGCCGACGGCACTTGACTTTTCTGGGCGTTCAACACGTAGGGAAAAAAGGCCTTACCCGAAAAACAAAAAACAACAGCAAAGAAATGTATCCACATACACACACGCACATGTATCGATGGATACACACAAAACACACACACACGTGTGTGTGTGTGTGTGTGTGTGTGGCGTGTGTGTGTGTGTGTGTGTGTGTGTGTGTGTGTGTACGTGTGTGTGTAGCCCAAGTATACATATTCTTATGGATGACCAAACCAGGCCGGCCCGACAGCGTCAGTCATCACGTTCAACTTTCAATGGTAATGTGCAGCATTTGAAGGGCGTGTCATTACGCGCCCTCCGAACTTACTGTACTTCTCGCATAGAGAATTGGTAAAGCAGAAAGATGAATGCCAAATACAACGCGGGGCAGCTCTCCAACTGTAATCTGAAAACCTTGATCGATTCTTAGAACTGCTTAGACCTGAATGCCGTACAGGTATTGGCGCCCGGCAGGCTGAGGAGTCTAACATCTCTGAGTGTGTGTGTGTGTGTGTGTGTGCGTGCGTGTGCGTGTGTGTGTGTGTGTGTGTGCGCGCGTGCGTATGTGCGTGCGTGCGCGTGAGAGAGAGAGAGAGAGAGAGAGAGAGAGAGAGAGAGAGAATTAATATCATTCTAATTCACACATACTGTTCAAATCGACCGATTTTAAAGAAGTTGGTGTCATTTTACTCAGTTACCAAGCTGCATCTAAAGTAATTCGATGATGGTAATATAAAAAAAAAAATCCTAAAATCGAATTATGCTTTGATGCTTACCAGCGATCTGTTCCTCTGTCAGCTGATCAGCCTGCAATCAAAAGAAACGAGACATAATCATAGACTCTAGGCCTCTTGTGTTTGTCATGATCACTGAAAGGTAGGGAAACGTATAACAAGCACACACGTACGGGTGCTATGTACAATGTGTGTGTGTGCTGGCTATAATGCAAAGATCAACCAGATACATGCTGTTTCCGTTAATGTTAAGGCCAGCTGTCCGAGAAAAACAGGCAGACATGGACACACGCGCGCGCGCACACACACACCACAGAAAGTAAGAGAGAGAGAGAGAGAGAGGAGGGGAGAGAGAGAGAGAGAGAGAGAGAGAGAGAGAGAGAGAGAGAGAGAGAGTGTGTGTGTGTGTGTGTGTGTGTGTGTGTGTGTGTGTGTGTGTGTGTGTGTGTGCGTGCGTGCGCCCGCGCGCGCGCGTTAAGTGTGTGGCGTGCGTACGCGCGTGATTTCAGCCGTGTAAAAGAATAACTGGTAACGATGAGAAAATCTTCAATCAGCTCCAGGCTCCGAAGGACAGGCTGGCCGTTTCGGACACAAACGTAGACGGTTATTCGCTGCTGCAGCGTACAGTTGTGGCGCTTCTCTGGCTCAGAGTGGCAGGACGATAGTGATCTTGCAGACCGGGGTCCCAGGCCGGGCGTCCAGGATTTCTTCTTGTAAACTGAAGTGGTGCCGGCGGACATAACTAGCAATGCCGTTGGTTTCTCATAGGTGTTTCCGCGGTCGATTCCGGTGCCACTGTGACCCATCCAAGCTGTTCTCAGAAGTACAAGGCGGTATGTCTTGAGCGGCGGCAATCTCCCCCACCGCCTCCCCCCTTCCACAAGGGGGATATTCGGAGGACCGTTGTCTTTTTCTTCCTTCAAGCAAACACGAGCTGAGCTGCGAAGGAGAGAGAGAGAGAGAGAGAGAGAGAGAGAGAGAGAGAGAGAGAGAGAGAGAGAGAGAGGCGCTATGCGAAGGGACAGGCGTGTTAATATCGTGTCATCTGCGTCAACTCGGCCTATCCATTAGAGCCGACAGTCGCAAGTCATGCATGACCACAACGCGGTGAGAGAGAGAGAGAGAGAGTGAGAGAGTGTGCGTGCGCGCGCGCGCGCTGTAGTCACGGCTACAAATGTGCACCGTTCAGTATTTTCTTGTCAGTGTTCAGAAGTGTCACAATGACTGCCACTCAGTGGTTATACACGTACATGTCCCTACACACTTACAGAGTTAGACAGAAAGAGAGAGAACAGAGTGAGAGAGACAGAGAGACAGAGAAAGAGGATCAATGGTATGATTACTGAAGCAGGCACTCCCATTGTCACTCCAATCTTATATTTCAGTTCGGGATCTTGGTTTCGGCTATAGATAGGTAAGCAGTTCCCACGCAACACGAACGCCGAATTTAGGAAGGAGAGACAAAGAACCAGATACAGAGAGAGAGAGAGAGAGGTGGGGTGGAGGGAGGGACACAGATAAACAAAGGGTCACACTAAAAACAGAAACTTACTGCTCAGAATTGTGCATCTGCATGCATCTATCAGTATCTATTATGCCTCTATCAATAAAGGTGCGCGCGCGCGCGCGCGTGTGTGTGTGAATCAAGCACGAATTCTAAAACCTTTCCCCTGCGCCTCAAGATAATAAAAAGTGTTGGTGCGTCCATTGGTGCTAGTCCGAGGTTAATAAATTATTAATCATTAACACAAACCCTAACGCGCACACACACACACACACGTGCGCGCGAGAGAGAGAGAGAGAGAGGGAGAGAGTTTATCTGAAGACATACAAAGAGTCGAAAATCAACCTTGACATTTGCCGGGAAGAAGCTATGTGACATTCACATACAACTACTCTGCATAAAGAAGCGCGCGAAGTCGAAATTCCAACAGACTTTAAAGTTTGAACTCTAAAACAGAAAATTATCCCATTTAATACTTCTGCTCAGAGTTGGGAAATGTTGAACGTCTGCAACTTAGTTTCCATTGGTTTTCTGGGATCAACAGTACTGGGAGGAAAAATCTACTTTATATAGACATATTACACACTTCAGTCATGTTTAGCTACCGCGAAGGAAATAGCAACGTCCTTGGTTAGCAACCACCGCTTGTCACTATCCCACTGATTGGCACTCTCAGAGAGAGAAGCCATTCTATTCATGAGAACGTCAATCAGTGACCATGGGACAAACGGGGGCCGCTAAACTAGGACTTTTTATAATGGACACTCCCCAAGCTTACCATGGTGGATATCGTCGATGAACGGCCAGGTAGCAGGCGACACTGCCAGTAAGCGAGAAAAAAAAAACGCGATTTTGGTGAACACTGAGCTTCGTTGGCCGGGCGGAAGGCGGGGAGACCAGTTTTTTATTAACAACAACAAGAAGACGAAAAGGCGCGGAGGGTGCTCCTCGTCTTTTGTCGCGTTTGACGCAATGCGACACTGGCGTTTGGGAGAGTTTACTTTGGTAGGTTGAAGGGGTGTAAGGTAAAGACGGGCGGAGGACCCTGTTGCAAGCCTGAACGGGACTATGACACTGGACACCAGGCCTAACAGGGCCCAGTCTGAAACTCCATGGTACTTGTGCCGTATTGGGCCTGGACCCAAAGGCATGACCCCCAGTCACAGTTATTCCGTTAAGGCCCATTACAACCAGGGCCCAGTCCCATAAGGTCCCAGTTTCAATTGGGCCCCGTACCAATAAGGCCCAGCACCATTGCACTTTCTTATCGATGGAGTCCATCCACTCCTCTCACGAGCGGTAGAGATTAAAAACACAGAGAGCGACAGGAACAGAATGATGGACGGAGAGACATAAGGTTTGAGGAGGGGGTATGAGTGAGGGGAGAGAGGGGGGGGGGGGGGTAAGAGAGAACTTCCTCCTTCTCTGCTTGTTAGAGCAGATTTCTTTGATTTTAACTGTAGCACTAATGGTAGATTAAAATATCTTAAACGCATTTTATATTGCGATCCTTGATCAGATAGTTTCTTTCTTTTCGGCAACAGCAGATAAATGAGTCGAACCTGAACCTGAGATGCAGCGGAGCAGAGATGTCTTGAATTCAGTACTATGGTTTGTCCCTGGCGTCAGTCTGCTGTTTTTATTATTATTTATAATTAATGTTGTAATTCACAGAAGTCTTCTGAAAGTAAGCCTGGATGCTAAACCCTTTTTTTTTCAAGTGTTAAATCGTTTCTCCTAGTTCCCAGAATGCCATTTGAGAGTAAATGTTCATGCTAAACTCGCTATTTTTACATATGAAAATTCGAATTGTTACTCTTCACAGAAATCAATGAAAGTGCCAAACTAGATGTTAAACTCATTGTTTTTGCGAGTGTGTGCATAGGCCTACTTTTAATGTGTATCAACAGCATGCTAGTAAAGTTAACAATTAAAAGAACAGAGAGAGAGAGAGAGAGAGAGAGAGAATATGTCTTTTTGTTTTGTCACTGTTTCTATCTTTGTCTCTGGTTGCCGAGTTATTTCCTTCATTCTCTCCTGACTATACTCAGAGCATTGGAATGTTTGACCAGATAGTTTCGTTGTTTCAAGCCGGTAGATATTTATGTTGCCTTTTGTACTTATGTCGCCCTCATGAACGTTTCAGTTTATACTTGGGCCGTACTGGAATTCGGTCCAATTGAACCGGGCTCTAACAGGAACTGGTGTTACGCATACTTCTGTATTTTCGTTATTACTACGATGTTTCTTTATTCGGCACGATGACCTCTTCTGAAATGCGGGGGTGTTGTCTAGTTGAAATAGACGTAGGAATGACAAATAGAACACACACACACACCTCCAACCCCTACCTCCCCCCCCCCCCCCACCCACCCACATATTCCCCCTGATGTTTCTTCGCTGTACACCGCTGTCTTCGCTCCTATCCTCTCGCCATGTCACTGTCTTCACTCCACACCCCCTCTAGGTGATACGCCCCACTTCAGACTTACCTCATGCGTGACTGCCGCAATGCGACAAACTCAACCAAAGACAAGGCCCGCGGGGATACTAAAAATAAAATCTACTGAGAAGGGAGTGGAGGGGGGTGGGACCCCTAGAGGCTAGACTAGTTTGCCCACTTTCGTGCGGCAATCACAACTTGTTCTCTCTCACAATCGCCGCCGTCTGTGTCGTTCCTCCCGACTGTCGTCGTCTCTTCGCAAAACCGCCATGGTAAGTTTTGGGAACTCTGATTTTTTTTACACTGTGATTGGCGGTATGTCAGTGGCACGCGTGCTTTTATTTGTTTATATTTCTTTCTGTTTATTGTGGGGGTGGGGGGGGCTGCACAGGTACGGGTAAGATAAGATAAATCTGTGGATGGAAAGAAGCGTAACTAATGATTTAAAAGCACTTGTTCTCTCTCACAATGCCGCCGTCTGTGTGTCCCGACTGTCGTCGTCTCTTCGCAAAACCGCCATGGTAAGTTTTGGGAACTCTGATTTTTTTACACTGTGATTGGCGGTATGTCAGTGGCACGCGTGCTTTTATTTGTTTATATTTCTTTCTGTTTATTGTGGGGGGTGGGGGGGCCACAGGTACGGGTAAGATAAGATAAATCTGTGGATGGAAAGAAGCGTAACTAATGATTTAAAAGCAGCCATCTGTCAGAGGATTATCTTATTCCACGACCTTTCAATCAATCAGTTATCCGCACTTACCTGTGGCTCTGTAGCCACAGGCCAGTTAGGCGACATTTCAGGTAACTATGTGCATTTTTTTCCCCACAGGGTTGATCGTGCGAATATGAATTTGTATAGTCAGATTGAAAACACACGTGTCTGTAGTATTATCAGTATGTTTCATTATACCCCAGTGAAAAGACTGTGACGATGCCCTACAGATCGTGGTACGCCGTTGTTTCGTAAATACCGCCAGTAATCGATCCGGGTATGGATCTGGATGTACGTCGAACGATCAAACCGTGAAATCATTCTGTTATTGATACCTATGAGGATACGCTTTGCCGGCAAGCAGCTATCGCATGAAATTATTGTTACGAAGCCATGAACTTTTTTTTTTTCGCCGGTGTACTTGCCTAGCTGTCAAACTGTTCCATGAAATGATCGTAACATGAAATGATCGTAACATGAAATGATCGTAACATGAAAAGTAGTCACGTGTAATCTCTCTCTCTCTCTCTCTCTCTCTCTCTCTCTCTCTCTCTCTCTCTCTCTCTCTCTCTCTCACACACACACACACACACAACACACACACACACACACACACACACACTGTGAAAGATTTAAAATGTACTCAGTGTGTGTGAGCCAGCGAACAGCTCATATAATCATCTTGTACTTTTCCCCCCCTTTTTTGGGGGGGGGGGGGGGGGGGGGAGGGATGGGGGGGGGTGTATACGGGAATGGGATGGATAACGGTATTGCCTTTTTTCCCTAATTTTTTTTTTTTTTTTTTTTATGTTCGGCTTTCATCCTTTTTATTTTTTTTTCTAGCCCCCTCTATCCCCACGGTAATATCACGTTTCTCTCTCTCTCTCTCTCTCTCTCTCTCTCTCTCTCTCTCTCTCTCTCCTCCCTCACAACACCACCAGTACCACCTATTTCTCACTGCCTTGAAACCAGCCTTGCTTTATGAACAAGAATGTTGACGATGAAAACATGCTTGTGTACTTGTACATGACTGCCGCATGAATCACTGTTTCATTCCTTCCTCAGGCTATGCTGACGACACAGTTTTAGTGAATGACGCTTACATCCGTTTCTGCATGGGAATATTGTACGTTAAATAGTGTGCGCGCGCGCGCGCACAAGCGTGTGTGTGTGTGTGTGTGTGTGTGTGTGTGTGTGTGTGTGTGTTCTCTCCTGCTATGAATGAATCACTGTTTTGTTACAGGCTAATCCGTTCCTAGTGTTTGTGTTAATATCTAAGCCCGTGAAAGGACGCAGGCCAGATGAAAAAAAGATCTTGCTTATCTTCGGAATATAGAGATCCTCTCTCTCCCTCCCTCCCTCTGTCCGTCTTCCCCGCTCTCCCCACCCCTCATCCCAACTCCAACTAACTATAATACGGTTGCGCTCGGTTCTTTTGATCCGTATTTTTTTCTGCTTTATTTCATTTTATTTTCGTGATTGGAAGTCATATTTGACAGTCAGTTGAGAGAAGAAGAAGCA
>JADBJO010012314.1:52500-58897 GCA_016801955.1 Conus betulinus
GGATTTATAGGTCACAAAAATCAGTGTCAGAATGAAAGGATGGAGTACATAGGTAGATGCCACGAACAAAAAAAAATCTAGAAGAGAGAGGGGTTAGTTACCGCCAAGGACATAGACAAACAAAGCACAGGACAAGACAGGTGTTTTGTCATGTACTTTGACTTTGACTTCGTCTATGTCCTTGGCGGTAAAATAACCCCCTCTCTTTCTAAATTTTGCTTCATTTTCCGCCCTCAGTCACTTAGTTTTTAAAAAAAATAATCTATAAAACATTCAGCTATGTGCTGAGACTGAAGCATTTTATACATACTGAGCATAACGTTCCTCTCAAATATATGAAAGCAGTTGTTACAAGATTAAGCTGTTATCAGAATGTGGCTTACGCATCCGTTGCTTCCTTTAAAACAATATTTCACATTGTTCAGTGACGCTTGATTGTTGTGGTCGCAAGAATAATAAATTGTAACAAGTATTCCACACCCTTCTTGTTACTTATTTAATGTTCCAGTTATTCCCCTAATGTTCAGTTCAAATGGGGAAACAAATACGGCCACACATCGAGCGACTAGAGTCAGTATCCTCTCATTTGTTTTTTTATCTTTCGTCACTTGCCAGATCAAAGCCACACACTTTGGGTCCGTTGACTTTAGAAACAGATCACTCAAATGGTGTAAGTTCCCTTGATGGTATAGAACGCAAAACCAGGAGTTAAAAAACAGTTTCAGCAAGCCCTTTCTCGCAGGGTGCAGAATGACAAATCCAGGGTTCCAGTTTAACACGTGTTTGCGCAGTTTTCTGCTTGTGTTTCTTCTCCCTTCCATTCACCCAAGAGAGAGAGAGAGAGAGAGGGGGGGGGGGGGGGTAGGGGGGAGATAGAGTACTGAGCCATTTTTGTTGAGCCACGATTTTTAGAAACGAGTGATAAATCTAAAGCTAATCATCGTTTTGAAAGCGCGATTCAAGTCAAGATTTCCGTTTGCAAGATTGGTCTCCCTCAAAATAGGCGTAAAAATCAATGTGTTCATATTCATGTACGTGATATCTGTCTTGGCTGCCATCCGATTCTGCCACGCCCCCCGACCAATCCGATTCCACACCATTCGCCAATACATTCCAGGCGCAAGGAATGTAACACATCAAATACGAAAATGACTGTTGACACTGCTTGTTTAAATGTCGTGTGCAGAGTTTGTGAAAATGATGATGAGCAAGTGAGCGGGAGCGACGTCGTCCAGCAGCCAGCGATCCATGTACACACAGGTCAGTCCACAGTATACTGCACTGCACTGCTTTAATGTGTACTGCATCCGCCATATTGATTTTAATCGGTCAGAAGTCGCTCTGGTGGACGGATTCCTCACTATTGTACGGTCTGTGACTGTTCCTTATACCACACACTGCCCCCCCCCCCCCAGACAGTTGAACAGTCGTTAGTGTTGTATACTTACCAAGTGGTACAATGTTGCATTGTATTTTGTTTCCCTGTACACCAGTTTATCAAATCAAAACTGCCCGGGTTCATACTCTCACTGCGTTGCTGAAAGAATCACACAATCCTATAATGTGACCCGTCTCATGAGTATTTGCTGCAGTCAGTCTCTTGTGTTATTTAATTTATCAAAAGGAAGTGCCAACAGAATGTAGCAGCTACATCATCAAAGAATCTCATACTTACAATGCGTGCTTGCAGCTTATCTTCTATTTCGTCTAAAAGACTGGCACACTGACCGCCCAGGTATGATTAATTGAAACGCACAAGACAAGAGGTTGTTTTTTGGGGGGGGGGGGGGGGGCAAATGTGTCATGACCATTTCTTCTCTTTCCACAGGAAAAGAAAAAAGCAAAGAAAAAGGAGAAAAAACACACACGCACTCGCACACAAGTACGCTACTCATACATACATGGAAGTAAACGCAAATACATGGGAGCACATGCATACATGGAAGCACATGCTCACAAACATGCATGTATGCACACACATGAAAATACAAACCGCAATCGGTCTAGTGTCCGAAAGCACACGCTGACAAGCACATGTATACTTGCGCACATTAATATGTATTATGACACTTCTTTCTCTCTACATCAATATCATAACTTTTTATATAACAATAACTGCATTATTTTGCTGACATCTGGTTTACAGGAGCCGCATGGGCAGGGACACAGAAAAACCCGAGGGGAACAGAACGAACTTGTTCACCATGTACGTCACGGGGATCCAGACAACCGTGTCTACAGTGTCCGCCGTTACCTCCTTCTTGTGTGGATGGAAAGCGCTTGGACTGTCATTACAGAGAATGTGCCTGTCTACTCAACTATGCATTCCATAGATGATGCCATATCTTCCCTTTTCATTAAATCATAGAGCGTTATCATCACTAGATCCACCATTATTGATCAGCTAATGCAGCCTACGGTGCTGGAAAAACCGGAGGGCGTTAGCTGTTGATGTGTATATATTTATCACCTCGATCAAATTGGCGGAAAGTCCTTTTAAATTGTGAACTCTTGAAAGAGCCTCGGTTTCATTTCTGTCATTTATGTGGGCTGTTCAGGGAAAATGAAAATTTTTCATGAAAACCTTCAGTTTAACTTTAAGGGTTCAGGGGGGTGGGGGAGGGGGGGGGGGGGGGGGGGTGGGTGTGTTGAGAGAAACTGAGGATCGTTGCCAGTGTAAATGTGTTCAAAAGTGCAGGGTTATCTTTCTCTAGATTCAAATCATGCCATCGGTGATTTGTTAAAACGAGTTGATCATCAGCTGTGTTTGATCAGAAATATTTGTCATTTTTCAGGGGCCTTAACACGTACATTTCATAACTAGCATGTGGGTTTTTTTTAAGTTTTACACAAATAAAAGCAAAAATAATTATAACACCCTGTATTGTGCTGACTGACTGATTCCATGTTCTTTTCCCTTTTTTTTTCGGTTCAGTAGTTTATTTTTCCAAGTTTCTTCGTTAGAGATGCGCGCGCTCTCTCTCTTTCTCTCTCTGTCTCTGTCTCTCTATCATATCATGGCGGTGCGCTAATGTGAATATTCAAAATTTACAAACAGGAAAACAATTTTAACGAAAATGTTTATTTTCAGACTTTTTCTCTAAATTAAACACATAGTCGCTACATGTAAATATTCCTTGCTGAATTTAAAGCAGCTGTTGCAACGTAGACATGATCTTTCAAAGTGACAGATGCATGAAACTCTTTTGTGTCATTGATGACACGGGAAACGGCATCAATAGATTAAGAAGGAAAAAAAAAAAAACCAGACCTGATTTTGACTTTGATGAACATAAACAAAATCAAGTTACACACAAACTAGGCAATGCATGAGCAGTGTCACGTTCACTAGGGCACGTGTCGCAAGAAAAGCGACTTCTTTCTCTTCTCACCTCCAGCCCCTTCCGCACTGAACATTTTGCTTGAAACGCTTGCGCTCGCTCGCTCGCTCTCTCTCACTCGCGCACACACACACACAAACACACACACACACACACACACCACACACACACACACACACGTGATATCTCTAATATCACATATGTGAACAGACGTAAAACCGAAGTACTACTACTACACACACACACACACACACACACACACACACACGAATGCTCTCGCGCCCCCGTACACACACTTAGGTTCCTTGATTTACAATCGGTACGACGGTATACTTGAGTTCCCAAAGCATGTCAGTATTTACGATTAACGGTTCGTACCGCCAGTAGTAAAACCTCAAATTCATGCAAACTTGAATAATCATTGCTTTCTTTACATGTGCTTTCTTTCCTAAGCTGTGTTATTTGTTCGCCTGGGTCTAAATCGGCAGCTGAAGCTAACCACAGACAACTGATGTGTTCGTTAAGTCTACACTTTTTTTTTTTTAAAACCTAGAAGTAACTGACCACGTGTCATTCTGGCATTCTGATGTGTTCGTTAAGTCTACACCACATTTTTTTTTAAACATAGAAGTTTACTGACCACGTGTCATTCTGGCATTCTCAGACAACTTCCGGTAGCATCAACTTTTTGCAGTTCACGATCTTGGTGCTGTAGAAGTGTTGAGAACGACCGGGCACTCCAAAACCAGCCTCCACGGAACATGCAAGAGAACAGTGAGGCATGGCACGCAAAGAGAGAGACTGACAGACAACATTGCTAAGTAAATCAGGAAGGACTTGGCTGCAATCCACTACCGTGAGACGAGGAGACAACTGCTGCAGCGTTTATCTCTGCATTGCCTCCCACGGCCTATTTCATTTTCAACGAAGAGGGTGTGGTATTTAAAGAGACAGAAACTAAATTATTACTTCCGTCATTTTTGTTTCTACTACTGTTACATCGGTGGACTTGATTCGCCGCATTCTCTCTTTACCTTTCTTTAAAGGTTTTTTTTTTTTTTTTTCTAGCTCACATTCCGTATCACTTGCGAGGCATAACCCCACCCCGCTCATTCAGCTCCTGTCTACAGCCACAGATAGTTCTGCTGCTGCCCCGGCAATTCACAGGAAGCAATCAAAAATAAAGTCGTTAGGAGGCGGCCCATCAAAGCAGTCACAATGGCGGAGTCACTTCAGTGGCGTTCAGTGCGGTCTGTACTGATCCAACGTACGCTGAACACCAGCTACTAAGCCTTCTAGTGATGGCAATATTTGGTTCAGTTCTGGAACCAAATCAAAGTGAGTGCAAGCCCCCCCTCCGGAGAGCGCCCCCACGTCCCTCCAACGACAGAACCCATAACCTTGCCAGTACCGGCAACCTCAGTACGAACTCACCTAGAGCACTGACGGCAAGTGAACACGAAAACTGAAAGCAGAGCCTGATGGCCACGGAATTCGAGCCTTTTTTTTTTTTTTTAAACATGTTGACTGATCGGGGTGAGCATGATGATGAAATTCAAGCAATGAAGTTGCAGTCTAGTCGGAGACCACTTGACAGAGCTGTCCTCTACGCTCCATCTCACAATACCCAAGTCAACGACGCCCTAAGGATAAAGACAACTACAGTGTTGGTCAGTCAAACCGAGCAACACACTCACAGACGGTCAATTACACGGAAAGAACTCGACAGTGTGGTTGCGATTGTTCCAGCTGAACCCATATCCAAACTCAAGATTGGGTAGGCGCCGGTCCGAGCAGAAAAAAAAAATCCCCATTGATAAGGCTGACGGGAATCGAATCTATAACCTCTCTGCCGTGAATCAGCGACGCTGGCCACCGTGTCACGGTGGCCGGTCGATTCGCCGCATTCTGTAGCTTCTTGGCGATTGGAAAGGAGAGCCCTTCGAGTCCTGCTGTTGACAACCAGCGGCTTTTCACTCGTAGTATGCAGCTTGAGCTAGGAAGATCTGTCCAACGGTGTTTCCCCGTAGCACATCCGTCTATCAAACTACACAGGCCTACTGCTCAGCCGCTTGCAACAAATCTGCATTACCGATCTTAACCTGTTAACACCGAATCTGCGTTCTGCACGTTCTCAAAACTTCCAGCCTTGCCACAAGTGTGTCTGTGTTTGTATTTGCACTTATCTGTTATGGGTTTGTTTTATTTCTGATTCAGTTCCTGAATGTGTGGAAGGAATGCATTGAAGTTTCACACTGAAGCTCAATTATTAAAGAGGGTTCTCTCTATTGTACTGGCTTGTTTTATCATTCAGTATTCCCCGAAGATGGAGATGGTGGCCTTAATGGCGGGAGAGAAAAAAACGGTCATACACACAAAACTCCACTGCCTGTAAGCTTACAGGCAGTGTCCGCAGGAGTATCAGCCTGCGTACGCAGAAAGAAAGAAGAAATCATCATTCAAGTCTGCTATGAGGCGTGCCTATGTATTCGTACACGTTTTGCGCATTTGTGCGCATTTTGGTGTTCGCCTTTAATGTTTACACATTCCTTTGTACTTGCACATATATATGGAATGGAAGATAACACGTAATAAACTAACGGTGATGAAAGAATAGTAAAAACAAGAACATAAAGAGCAAAAAAAAAAAAAGCCAACACGATAAAAGGATGACAAATTTAATGGTTTTACATTTTGCAATCTACTGCACAACGCATCAACCAGAGTTGCAAAGCGAAACACAACAACCCTTCCACAACCCACAAACAAACTGACCTTCGTCAAAATACACACACACACACGAAATGACAACCACATAAACACAAACGCAATATGCAATTAATGAGGAATTCAAGTTCAGCTTCGTGATCATGGCGTCCCCGCCGACCACACAAGGTCTCTTCAAGGTTTTCTACCATACAGTGAGAAAAAAGGCAGCTCTGTAGGTCAAGTCACAGCATGACAGCTAACCTACTGACATCCTCAAGGAAGCATTGACGAGGCCGTCCTGAAAGACATCGTTCTGCTTGATTTACCACCTACAGCCTAAAAAAGTG
>JADBJO010012315.1:0-7500 GCA_016801955.1 Conus betulinus
AGACCTAATCCCAAACCAGCCTCTCTGGCAGGATAGATTCACAACATCAAAAGGCCTTTGAGAAAAACTATCTCTAAACATTAGCTACAGCCAAACAAACGGTTTGTAGGGCCTGTTAGACAATGGATATATTTTGAGAAAAATTCTTCAAGTAATTCTTGGTGCAATAGAGTTAACATTTTCGGCGCAGCGCACAAACTTTTTTGTTTGTTTGTAAATTTGTTTGGTGTTTATGTTTGAAGCGTTTCTAATAAACTCCGTTGAAAGCTGCAGCAAAACATAAGGTGAGTGAACAATAAAATCCCTAAATACTTTCAGACATTGCCATCAAAGCACCATTTAATCATTCTCTCATACCCAGGGTGGCTTCTTTTCCAGGGACGCTATCATATCCTTTTTTTTTTTCCTACTTTATATTAAAACTTTAGCGGAAACTGACAAACAAAAACTTATTTCAACTCTGTGTGTGTGTGTGTGTGTGTGTGTGTGTGTGTTAGACTAAAGATCCGTGCGGTGTCGCACATGATCCTGGTCAAGAAGGAACAGTGTGCTGACGGACCTGAGCGATGACACAATCACGGTACACGACAGGACAAGTCAACGGTCAGTGTGCTGACGGACCGAGCGATGACACAATCACGGTGCACGACAGTTGGCAACGACAACAGGTCAGGAGACCAGGTAGGGACCCCCCCCACCGTCGAACGGTCGAGGTGTGCTGACACACCCCCGAGCGATGCACAACCATCAAGCGTTGTATGTGGTTCTGTTGACAACCTAGCGACAGGACAAGTAACACGGTCAGTACAATAGTCAGGTGCTTGACGGATCTATGAGCGGCGATGACACAATGCACGACAGGACAACAACGGTCCCCGTTGTGCACGGACAGCGATGAAAAACGGATGCCACCACCCACAACATCTTCCTTCGAGCGAAACAGCAAGGCGCTTGGAAAGTAGTAAGGTATGGTGCTCTCTCTCTCCCTCCCTCCTTCTCTCTCTCTCTCGGTCTCTCTCTCTGTCTGTCTGTCTGTCTGCCTGTCTGTCTGTCTGCCTGTCTGTTCTGTCTGCCTGTTTCTCTCCCTCTCTCCTGTCTCTCTGTCTGTCAATCTTTCTCTGTCTCTGTCTCTTCTATTTCTCTCTCTCTCCCTTCTCTCTCGCCTCTTCTCCTCCCCCCCCCCCCCCTTCCCCCTCTCCTCATCCCTCACCTGTCTTGTACTGTCTGTCTCTCTCTTTCCTTCTCTTTCGCCTCCCTCCCTCCCTTATTTCCCCCTCTCTATCTTACAGGCAAAGGAAAAAAGAAAAGCATTAGAAATAGAGTTCATATAAACTCTGTCTCTCTCTGTTTCCGTCTTTGTCTGTCTGTCTGTCTGTCGGTCTGTCTTTCTGTCTCGGTTCTCTCTCTCTCTCCTCCTCTCTCTCTCCCCCAAAAGCAAAGAGAGAGAGAGCAGAGAAGGATGGAAATAGAATGTGTGTAACTCTTTGTCTCTCCGTTCTCCTTTCTCTCATCCCCTCTCTTTCTCTCTCTCTCTCTCTCTCTCCTCTCTCTCTCCCGCCATTTCACCCCCACTCTCTCTCTCTCACAAAGCAAGAGAAAGAGGAAGGATTGGAAACAGAATTTACATACGGTATGTCTTCTACGTTCTCCCCCCATCTCTCTCTCTCTCTCTGGTCTCTGTCTCTCTGCCGTCTGTATTTTCTGTGTCCATCTCTGACTCTCTTCTCGTCTGTCCTCTCTTTGTCTCTGTCTCTCTCTCTCTGTCCTGTCTGTCTCTGTTCTGTCGGTCTGTCTGTCTGTCTGTCTGTCTGTCTCCTCTGTCTCTCTTCTCTCTCTCTTCTCTCTCTCTCTTCTCTCTGTCTCTCCAAAAAGCGAGGGGGAGAAGGATTTTAAATAGAGTTTTTATACTGTCTCTGTCCCTCTCTCTCCTCTCTCTCTCTCTCTCTCTCTCCTCTCTCTCTCTCACGCACACAGACACAGAGGCACACACACGTAACGCACGCACGCAGCACGCACGCACAACACCAAATCACACACACACACACACACACACACACCCACACCACACACAACACACACACACACACCCCACACACACACACACTAACCAAACACCACCCACCAATACGCACACACGACGTATGCACGCGCGCACGCACACACACACACACACACACACACACACACACACACACACCGCTCGTCCACACAAACACAACACACACACACACACACACACACACACACACACACCCAACACACACACACCACACAGAAGAGAGAGAGAGACGAGAGAGAGAGAAGAGAGAGAGAGAGAGACAGACAGACAGACAGACAGACGACAGACAGACAGACAGACAGAGACAAAGACAGAGTGGAGGGAGGGAGAGGGAGAGAGAGAATCCGAAAAACGAATACAAATCGTTTAATGAGGGTAAAATAAAATAGATAACCTGAAAGCTTTTTCCCGCTATGCCATGAACAAAAAACAAAGTATACAGTGTATTAAAACACTTACAAAATGTGCAATCACATGTAAATAAGAAAAAAAAAGTATATCGTATTACGAATTTAATAAACCAAGCAGGGTCATTCATGAGATATAAGAATTCAAGCACACAAACATGCTGTTCAAACAAACTTGATGCTATATCTAGGTTGTGTACAATCTGTCAGACAATGTATTTCGAACGAGAAATATCAGATTCACTAGCAACATACCTAAGAACACTGAAAAGGCTCTCAGTATCATTTGGAGCGTAAAAGAAAGGAGCTCGCCTTTTATTATGATATCTTAAATGAAGATAACTCACAGCCAAGGTGTCGTGAGAAATGAAACAATGAAACAGGTAAAGAACTGAACTTGAAAAACAATTTTCTTCGCACACACAAAATAAAAGAAAATCGAACTGAAATGGTTTCAAATGAGATTAATTCACAGGATCCTGGCTACAAATATTGTTCTTGAAAAAAATGAACATCACTGAAAATAAACAAATACACTTTTTTGCAGGTCTGAAAACGAACCTAAAGATCATTTATTTTTCACATGCGACGTGACAACACGCTTTTGGAGTGATCTTCATAATTTCTAAAAGTCAATTGCTCTTGTGTACATGAAAAATATTATCAAAGGAATTAATTGACACTAACTCTCGGTTAAAAACTGACATCAAATTCGATTACATTTATCATCTCAGCAAAGTTCTATGCATACAAATCCAGAGCTGAAAAAGATGCTTCCTCTGTTTCCTTGTCTCTAGGAAAATATTAAAAACCAAATATCAAGTTGAAAAAATACTTTGCGAAAATGAATATGTGCCTATGCTGGTTTTGCAAACAAATGGCATAATTATAAGCTCTTGTTTGAGAACTAAGATTTGTGTGCGCGTGCTTGCGTGCGAAACGTTTATGTATGTGTGTGGTGTTGAACAAAACCGAGGATGATTCTCTCATGTTGGGTTAGACTTCGAGAAGAGGGATCGTCATACATAATTTTAAGCTGAGCATGGCAGCTAAAATTCAACCGTTGGGTTTTTTTTGTTGTTGTTTTTTTGTTTTTTTTTTTTTGTTTTAAATAATTTTGTTAAGTAATCTATTTGTGGTGTTGATGTCGATTCCTTTGCTTATGTACTGAAAAATTTTTAGGAATCTAGGATTGTCCTCTCTCTCTCTCTCTCTCCTCTCTCTCTCTCTCTTCTCTCTCTCTCTGATTATTGATTCGAAAAAAAAAAAGTAAAGAAACAAAGGACAATGATCCAAAACAGTAGGGAGGTGAATGCTTGACACTGACAGTGTAGACACAATGCTGTGATTGTTTTGTACTGTGTATATGTTAGATAGGATTTGCTGTTCATTTTGTAAAATTCTTGCTGGTTTGTAATTTGTTGTGTAAGATAAGGTCCACTGTCAATTTCGCCTTTCTTTTTTAGTACAGCTCAGTTTCCAGGGTAAAATGTCTGCTCATGTTTTCCATTTGTAAATTTCTTCACAAGTGAATAAAAAGTTTGGCTTGGGAAAAAAAAGAAGAGAAAAAAAAAGGAAAAAAAAAAAGTATGAAAATGAAAATGAAATACCGAAAATCAAGATGGTTCAAAATATCAGTACCACGACAACACATATTGCCTCCTTACACACACACCACACACACACACACACACACACACACACACAGAGATCCACACACACACACACACACACACACACACACACACACACACACACACAGAGACAGAGAGAGAGAGAGAGAGAGGACTGAGGAGAGAGAGGAGAGAAGGGGCTTGAGGGATAGACAGAATGTCAAACAATATGAGAATCTATCAATTATACATGACTATCACGGCAGGCATTTTGCTAACACTCCGGCGAAACTTTCCCTTTTTAGCTTTCCCTTTCCCCCCTTCCTTTCGTTCTTTCTTCCTTTTCTTTCTTTTCTTTCTTTCTTTTGATTTTTATGAAACAAAACAACAACGAAACACAAAAAAACGCCGCCAAACCTAACGACTTTTATCCAGAAGAGGGGAGGGCGCGTGCAGTGTCCTTCATGTCTTTATTACGCGTTGGACGTGTTTCGGAGGGGGAGGTAATGGTTGGTTTGACAGTCGTTAGCTGTTGTGGGTGAAACTGACGCCAGCCAGACGCAGGCCGTCGATCAAGGCTATTCATAGAGTGTGACGTCTGTACCTAGCCTGACCTTGATTTCTGACGTAGGCCACTCTAGGATTGGAGACTTCACCGTACTCGTTGACCGTTGAGGGTGAGATTAAAGTCCATCGGCCTGTAGTACTGCGGACGTAGGTCTGCCTCAATAGTGGCAACTGCTGTCGCTGGCAGTAGTGAGTGAGTTTCATGTGGGGTCGTCGTGTTCTCTCTCTCTCTCGCTCTCTCTCTCTCTGAGCTCTTGTTCTTCTTGAACGTTGGTTCGATTTTGGTTGTGGTCGGACCGACGATGGGCGTCGGTGTATGTTGCCTCCCTTCCCCAATCATGAAGGCATCTTCAGGACCACGGGCGGCCCTTCTTCATGCTCAGGGGCGGATGGTCCTGTGCCGCGTGAGGGCCGGCCTCAAGGAGGGAGCAGGACGAAAGCCGCTGGAGCGCTGCACGAGTCCCTTACATTTGGCGGGTGCTCGCAGACTGCGGCCGAGAGGGCAATTTTTCAGACCACCCCATAAGGAGTGCCCCCATGTCTGCCTGACATTCAGAACATGGCTATCCAGGCCAAGGTGATCGCAGTCAGGCAGCGCTCCATCGCCGATCGCCCCACATCTCTAGGAGCCGTCCCCCGGCGACACAGGCTAGACCCGTCGTCACCCATATGGCTGGAAGGTTGACTCTGGGCCAGCCCGACACAGACCTGTCACATCAGTGGCCCTCAAAGGAGGGCTGCCACCTCTTCCCTGGCCGGTCCACTGCTATGCACACACTCACAGTGACGATTAACCGTACTCGTCTCCCGGGCGCTTTACATACACACAGAGTGTGATGTGGGTTGACAGAACTGCTCGGCTGATCCGCTGGGGTCGAAGGGAAACCGCGCGCGCTGCTGCGCGCGCGCACACACACACACACACACACACACACACAACCACACAACACACACACACACCACACACACATTACGCACACGCACACCACACACACACACACATACACACACCACAAACACACCAACACACACACAAACACACCCACAAAACACACACCACACACACATACGCGCGCGCGCGAATATACACCCAACAGAGGCAGATTAGAAAGCATGGCGCGCGCTACACGCACACAAGACGGGCATAAAACACACGCGAGCGGGAGGCGGCGCGCGCGCAAACCACAAACACACACACACACACACAACACACACAACACACGGGCGGTTGCAGGTGTGGCCATGTCCTCTTTCTCTCTTTGTCTCTATGTATCTCTGTCTGTCTCTGTCTCTGTCTGTCTGGTATGGCTGGATGGCTGTCTGTCTGTCGTTTCTCTCTCTCTCTCTTCTCTGCTCTCTCTCTCTCTCTCTCTCTCTTCCCCCCCCCCCTCTCTCTCTCCTATAGTATCTGTGGTGTGCACGCGCGGGGCGTGATTATTATCATTTTGTTGAATAAGTGCAGCAATTTAACATAGCCATTAGGAGTCATACAAGAATATGATCTAAGATCTTGCACGTACACATACACACATCTTCTCCAGCAGATCTCCTCTTATCTTGAGCAAGACTGTTGGGGGGGGGGGGGGGGGGGGGGGAGATGGGGGAGTGAGAATAGAGAGAGAGAGAGAGCATGCGATTGACATAACGATCGGGGGGGGGGCGGAGAGTTAGCGAGGGAGAGAGAGAGCATGATTGACCGTTACTATTTTTAGAGCATGAGAACCAAAATATTGACTGAAAACAGAATTCGAACAGATTTTCTTTTGACCTTTCACAAGGCACAACATTTATTATTATTTATTTATGATTGATTGATTTATTATTTTTTGCATTGCATTGAAATAAAACGGACACAAAAACGAAAAAAAAAAAAAATGAAATGAAGAAGAAACAAAATTATTTTGAATGTTTTTCTTTTTTTAAATTATTAGAGTCTGATAGCTCTCACTCGCAGAAGAGACCAGGCTTAAACTTATATTCCAGAAGCCTGAGTCTCATACCACGCAGCGCCCTCTTGTCAAATCAGGGGCAACAAACCACCAAAACAGTTGTAACTCTGAACAACTATCAACACCTTCCTTTCTTCGGGAAAAAAACTGAAAAAAGTAAGAAATCAAATCCAAAGAAATCAAATCAAAACTCTTTTTTTTTCTCTTCTGAAACAAGGTAAACAGAATTAGAATGAAAACGTGTTCTCGTTTCCACTAAAGAAACCCTTTATCAACTGTTTCCTGGCAAAAGATAGAATTAAAGAAATGAGATCAATGTTGTTTTAGTAGTCTCTCATCAAAACAGTCCGTTGCATCAAATAGTTGTGCTGGATATCAACAAGTTAAGTCAAACTTTTTTTTTTTTTTTGGGGGGGGGGGGGGGGGGGGGGGGGGTGGGTGTTTTGTTTGTTCCATTTTGTTTTTTGCTGTTTTTTCATTCTGATCATCCGGTCCTTTGTTTATAGCTCTCACTCTCAGTGCAGACCACATGCGAGCCAAGGTGAAAAAAAGGTTACGATTATTCCAGAAGCCTGAGTCCCATGCCATGGTTCAGTGATCCCGCAGCGCTCTCTCGTCACAATCAGGGGGACAACCACCTAAACAATTGTTTACACAACATGAATACTTATATTACGCCAGCGTCTGTGGTTCATCCAGTGTTTAGCCCTTCCTTGTGCTTGGGTCACAAACACGCTTATCGGGGCCCATGAATCTGGGCGTTTGGGGAAAGGGAGGGGATGAAGGATGAGGGGGGTGGAGTTCTGGCACGGTCTGGTTGATATTATCGATGAGACTGCTATAAACTCTTCACTGGAGCGGATTTGATGGATTAGGATTACGTCCTATTGGCCGGAGGCCTTTAA
>JADBJO010012315.1:20000-37500 GCA_016801955.1 Conus betulinus
CCTTATAACGCTAATGTTGCAGATCACAAGTCCACTGCGGCTTTTCCGCTTCAGTTAAACCGGTACTGTTGTAGTCGCGGTAGGATAATATTGCACACGATCATGGTATTACTACGCACATAGCCCTGTTGTTCGCAGGTGTGCTATACAACTACGCATACAAGATGTGGACCCCTTAGGACGCCTCAAAGGTGTGACTCCATCGCTGAAGGTGCAAAACAGATTCCAGGAGTGACTGGTAGGATTTTGTCCAACTTTTGAGAGGAGGTCAGAGCCGCGCATCCGACGATCCACCCGATCCTTTCAGAAGTGGCACCATTGGCAGTCTCGTTGAACCTGGCGTTGTATAACGTCCCGGCTGGTACATCTCCAGACGTGGAGTTTTTTCTCTCTCTCTCTTCTATCCACGGTGCCACCTCAGTGGCACTACACCCACGCTGCTCACTGTGGTCCTCCGTCCACAGGCCAGCCTGGCCCGGCCTGCCGCTGCCCCGGCACCGGCAGTCCACAGTGAGCAGACAATGTCAAGTCGAAAACAGGCAACCCACTGGAGGAGACGCTGAACAAATGCCGAGTCACTTCGATGAGCAAAGTGGTGCCGTTTCTGGTCCAACACACGCAGGATACCATCTACTAAGCCCCCTACTGACGGCAACAATTGCCGAGTTGCAGAGCCGACGTGCGTGAGTCTCCCCCCAGGGGGCGCCTTCAAATTCGTTAAGTGACATCCCCCATGTATTTGCCGATACCGGCAACCTCGACAGAATCAAGCCAAGACCATAGACGCGGGGAGAGACAATCGAAACTGAGGTCACCATGAGAGCAGGCAGCAGGAACACGAATTTATACTTTTTTTTTTTAATGCTGGTCGATGAAAATGAGGATGATGATGAAGATGATGCTGTGGGTTTCCATTCTCGTCTGAGACTGCATGACAAGGCTGTACTCTACGCTTATTCATAATATATCCGGGTGTCGACCAGGCCCGAGAGATACAGACACCTGCAGGGTTGAGAAGGAAATTTGAGCAACACTCTCAGTTACACATCCATTAAGTGGATGAAACTCGACTTTGTGGGTCCCAGTTTCTTCCACTTCTGTCTACAGCAAACAACTATGGGATAGGAGCCGGTTGGGGCAGAACAGCCATTCAAAAAAGTGCCTCTGATGGGATTTGAACCCACGACCTGGCAGGAAATGTTGGCTCTGGTTGTCTGAGAATACAGATGCTTTTGTTTGAAAACACTGCTGGATGGCCACGAGCTATGTTGTTGTTAGAATCAAATCTCAGATTTTCTTCCAGCTCTTTTCTTATTTCAGTCCCTGTTTGAGTCGCCGGGGGCATCCTGCTTGAAATAAGCCTTCATTGCCGTAATGCACGAACACTCAGCTTGACTCAGCTCATCACCCGACATAGGTTTTGCACCTGCTCGTAACATAGTACTCTGTGTGTGTGTGTGTGTGTGTGTGTGTGTGTTGTGTGTGTGTGTGTGTGTGTGTGTGTGTGTTTGGGGGTGGGGGGTGGGGGTAGGGGCCTTTCAGGGTCAGCTTACGCCGACTCAGGAATAGGGAGAGTGTGCAGCTGTCCTAAATGTTTAGTTGTCTTGAGTGTGCGGTTATCCTAAGTGTGCAGTTTTGTCCCAAGTGTGCAGTTATCCTAAGTGTGTAGTTGTCACAAGTGTGCGGTTATCCTAAGTGTGCAGTTGTCCTAAGTGTGCAGTATCCTAAGTGTGCAGTTGTCACAAGTGTGCGGCTATCCTAAGTGTGCAGTTGTCCGAAGTGTGCCGCTATCCTAAGTGTGCAGTTGTCACAAGTGTGCCGCTATCCTAAGTGTGCAGTTGTCCGAAGTGTGCCGCTATCCTAAGTGTGCAGTTTTCACAAGTGTGGGCTATCCTAAGTGTGCAGTTGTCCGAAGTGTGCCGCTATCCTAAGTGTGCAGTTGTCACAGTGTGCCGCTATCCTAAGTGTTGCAGTTGTCCGAAGTGTGCCGCTATCCTAAGTGTGCAGTTTTCAACAAGTGTGTGGTTATTCTAAGTGTGCAGTTGTCCGAAGTGTGCGGTATCCTAAGTGTGTAGTTGTCACAAGTGTGCGGTTATTCTAAGTGTGCATTTGTCCCAAGTGTCCATTATCTAAGTGTGCAGTTGTCACAAGTGTGCCGCTATCCTAAGTGTGCAGTTGTCACAAGTGTGCCCGCTATCCTAAGTGTGCAGTTGTCCCAAGTGTCCCGCTATCCTAAGTGTGCAGTTGTCACAAGTGTCCCGCTATCCTAAGTGTGCAGTTGTCACAAGTGTCCGCTATCCTAAGTGTGCAGTTGTCACAAAGTGTCCCGCTATCCTAAGTGTGCAGTTGTCACAAGTGGTCCCGCTATCTAAGTGTGCAGTTGTCCACAAGTGTACCGCTATCCTAAGTGTGCAGTTGCCACAAGTGTGCGGGTATTCTAAGTGTGCAGTTGTCACAAGTGTGCGGTTATTCTAAGTGTGCAGTTGTCCCAGTTGTGCGGTTATTCTAAGTGTGCAGTTGTCCCAATTGTGCGGGTTATTCTAAGTGTGCAGTTGTCCCAAATGTGCCGCTATCCTAAGTGTGAATTGTCCCAAATGCCCCTATCCTAAGTGTGCAGTTGTCTCAAGTGTGTCGCTATCCTAGGTGTGCAGGTTGTCCCAAGTGTGCCGCTATCCTAAGTGTGCAGTTGTCACAAGTGTGCGGTTATTCTAAGTGTGCAGTTGTCCCAATTGTGCGGTTATTCTAAGTGGTGCAGTTGTCCAATTGTGCGGTTATTCTAAGTGTGCAGTTGTCCCAAATGGCAGCTATCTCCTAAGTGTGCATTGTTCCAAATGTGCCGCTATCCTAAGTGTACAGTTGTCTCAGTGTGCCGCTATCCTCGGTGCAGTTGTCCCAAGTGTGCCATTATCCTAAGTGTGCAGTTTGTCCAAGTGTGCCGCTATCTAAGTGTTGCAGTTGTGTCCAAACGTGCCGCTATCCTAAGTGTGCAGTTATCCCATGTGTGCGGTTATCCTAAGTGTGCAGTTGTCGCAAAGTGTGCGGTTATCCTAAGTGTGCAGTTGTCCAAAGTGTGAAGCTATCCTAAGTGTGCAGTTGTCCCAAGTGTGCGGTTTATCCTAAGTGTGCAGTGTGCGCCGAAGTGTGTTGCCGCAGTTGTCCTAAGTGTGCAGTTGTCACAAGTGTGCCGTTATCCTAAGTGTGCAGTTGGCACAAGTGCACCGCTATCCCAAGTGTGCAGTTATTCCAAGTGTGTGGCTATCCTAAGTGTGCGGTTATCATAAGTGTGCAGTTATTCCAAGTGTGTGGGCTATCCTAAGTGCAGTTATCCTAAGTGTGTGCAGTTGTCCCAAGTGTGTGGCTATCCTACGTGTGCGGTTTTCGTAAGTGTGCTGTTGTCCCACGTGTGTGGCTATCTTAAGTGTGCAGTTGTCCTAAGTGTGTGGCTAACCTAAGTGTGCAGTTGTCCTAAGTGTGTGGCTATCCCAAATGTGCGGTTATTCCAAGTGTGCTGTTATCCTAAGCGTGCAGTTATTCCAATGTGCGGTTATCCTAAGTGTGCAGTTGTCCTGTGTGCAGTTATCCTGAGTGTGCAGTTATCCTGAGAGTTGCAGTTATCCTAAGTGAGCAGTTGTTCGAAGTGCGTAGTTGTCCTAAATGTGGAGTTATCCTGAATGTGCAACTTATCCTTGACTGAGCAGTTATTGTAAGTGCACAGTTGTCCGAAGTATGCAGCTGTCCCAAGTGTGCAGTTATCCTAAGGTGTGTGGTTGTCCAAAGTGTGCAGTTGTCCTGAGTGTGCGGTTGTCGTAAGTGTGCGATTATCCAAAGTGTTGTGTTGTCCTAAGTGTGCAGTTACCCTAAGTGTGTGGTTGTCTGAGTGTGCAAGTGTCTAAGTGTGCACTTATCCTAAGTGCGCAGCTGTCCTATTTTTTGAAATTACCCTATGTGTGAAGTTTGCCCCATCAATAATGGCGAACCGGGCATAGACAACCCATAGTAAATGGCTAACAGGGACTCGGCGACCCATTAAACGGCGAAACGGCTAACCAGTAAACGGTGAACCAGGAATAGACAAATCAGTAAATGGCGAACCAGGAATGGGCGATCCATTTAATGGCGAAACCGGGAACAGACGATCGCCCCTGGGAAATACAACCAGGATTCTGCAAACTCGTGGCGTCAAAGGGGTTTCAAATAGGCCGGTGGACGTCAAGGATCAGCACGGTCAAGGTCAGTTTGCCGGTGACGTGAGCATGCATAGCTATTCTCTCTGAGGACTGCACGGGGAGGTATGGCGAGGGTCCGCGAATGAAGACGACAGATCTGATGTGAGGACAGCGGGGCAGGGGGAGGGGCGGGGTGGGGTGGGGGTGGGGGTGGGGGAGGGGGAGACGAAGCGGGAAGGGGAGGATGGTGGGTAGGAGAAGCAAGTAGTAGGATGTTGAGAGGGTGTAATGTGTGGGTTTGTGACCTTGGGCTGCCAATGTTTAAGGGGTGTGGAGGGGAGGGGGAGGGGGGGGGGGGGGGGGGGGGGGGGAGGAGGAAGATGATTTGGTTGTCCGAGGGCGCTCTATCGAAGATGGCAGTCGAGTCAAATATAGATCGATTTTCATCATGAATGTGTGTGTGTGTGTGTGTGTGTGTGTGTGTGTGTGTGTGTATGTGTGTGTGGTGTGTGTGTGTGGTGTGTGTGGTGTGTGTGTGTGCGCGCGCAATCGTGCATACGCAATGTCAGTAACATGTGTGTAGATCCTGGTCATGTTCACATGACTGTTTGGCGGGATCAATTTCTCAAAGAGAGTAAATTAGGAGCTCTCTGTATGCACGTCAACGAACAAAACAAAAACAAACAAAA
This sequence comes from Conus betulinus, assembly GCA_016801955.1. Classification (NCBI taxonomy): domain Eukaryota; kingdom Metazoa; phylum Mollusca; class Gastropoda; order Neogastropoda; family Conidae; genus Conus; species Conus betulinus. Next base: position 24,856 of record JADBJO010012315.1, read on the forward strand.
AAAGAAAGAAAGAAAGAAAAAAAAGAAGGAAATATAAAACAGGTTGTAGCGAACAACAAGCGCCCTCGCACCAGACGTGCAGGCGGGCGATAAAGCACCAAGGTGGCTACCTTAATATAAAACCACCACCACCACCACCACCACCACCACCACCACACAACAACAACAACAACAACACACAACAACAACAACAACAAACAACACAACAACCACACAACAAGAAGAAATGATCTCACGTGCAACTAGACGCTACTTTTCGCCGGTGAATTTCTCCCAGAAGTGGTTGGGGCTCAGTTTACATACCGAATTCCTTTCCATTTATTTTCTGCAGAAAATCAACATGGTTTCGGTCTACATGAGAGACAAGGTAGTGAAAAAATGCGTGGAACATGTGCGTTTTGATTGCAATCATTTCCTTCACCGTAATAAATACGGTGCTTTCATCTGTGCTGAAAATTCCTCCCCCACCCTACCTTTTTTTTTTTTCAACCGTTTTTCAAACAATTTTTTTTTTTTTTCATTCCGAGCCGTTATTAAAACAGTGGCATCCTGTCATTTTCAGCCAGACTTACCCTGCTTTGTCGTGCTAGCGTCGTTCCCATTGCTTAAAGAGAAAACAAATATAACTTACCAATAAAACGCAAATACGACAGCTAAAACATCGCGACATTGGAACTTCGGCCTGCTTGGTAATTTTCGCCGGCAAATTTCGCGAGAGAGAATTTCACCGGTTGACAAAAAAAAAAAAATCGCGTCTGTGGCATTGCAGCTTAATATTCGGTGTCGGCGAAACCACCCCTTTATACTCCCCCCCCCCCCCCCTTCCCATTTAATGACACAGGTCTGCCTTTTTACGTCCTCTGCCCCCTCCCTCTCATTCCTATCCTCAACTTACCCATTTCCCGTCCGCCCCACCCCTTCCTCCTCCGTGGTCCCAACACACCACCCGGTCACCACATAGTGTAATCACAGAGATTTACACACCTTCTTTACAACCCTGAAATAGAATGAGATTAAGAAGGAAAGAAGGGAGTGAGGATGGGGGGAGGGGGGGAGAGGCGGGCGGGGGTGCGAAGGAGGCGAAGGGGGAGAGAGGAGGTGTGTGTGTGTGTGTGTGTGCGCGCGCGCGTGTGGGTGTTGTGTGGTGTGTGTGTGTGTGTGTGTGTGTGTGTGTGTGTGTGTGTGTGTGTGTGTTTTAAGTACCCAGGGTCTTTGACATGCCTCAGCAGTGTACATCAGAGCGACAGCTGTCTCCGTGGGCACCCGAACGTGCCCATGAAAAAATGACCCATCAACGAGGTATCTGTCCGTCTGTCTGTCCGTCCGTCCGTCTCTCTCTCTCTCTCTCTCATCTCTCTCTCTCCTTCTCGCTCTCTCTCTCCTCTCTCTCTCTCTCTCTCCTCTCCTCTCTCTCTCTTACCTGGTCGTTCGATACAAGAAATATGGCTCAGCCACAGATTAAAAATGAAAATGTTCCGAGGATGTTTGTTACTGTCGACATCATTGTTGCTTCTCCCCTCCCCCCTTTCCCCTTTTTTCTTCTTCTTCCTCGTCTCTTCGACCTTCTTCTTTCCTTCTTTCTTTCTTTTCGTTTGTTTATATGTTTGTTTCTTTCTTTCCATCTCTCTCATCTCTCTCTCTCTCTCTCTCCCTCTCTCCCTCTCTCTCTCTCGCCAATCCTCCTCTCTCTCCGTCGTCCTCGCCTCTCTCTCTCTCTCTCGTCTCTTTCTTTCTTCGTCCTCTTCTTCATCTCCTCCTTCCACTTATCTTCTTCCCCGTCCCCTTGTGCTCCTTCTTTTCTTTCCGTGTACTGGTCCTCCTCTCCTGTCTACTGTGCCCTCCTCCTTCACGGGGGTGACAGCCCTGAATTGGCCCTCTGCGATCGGCTAGGCTATAAGCAACATTACCTTACACCCTGCCCTCCTTACTCTCTCGGCCCTCTCCTTGCTCTAACCCACCCAGTGTGTGTGTTGTTGTTGTTGTTTCTTCGTCTTACTACTCTTTTTCTCCCCTCCTCCCTCCTCCTATTCCTCCTCCTCCTCCTCCTCCTCCTCCTTCTTCTTCTGATTCTTTTCTTCTTTCTTCTTCTTCTTCTTCTTCTTCGCTTCTTCTTCTCTCTTCCTCCTCCCCTCTCCATTTTCACCTCTTTCTCCTCCCCTCTTCTCCTTCTCCTCGTCAACCTCCTCAATGTTTCACTCTTCCTTGCCTTCTTATGCTACTTCCTGATCCGTGCCTTCCTCTCCCTTGTTCTCTTCTCCTCCTTTACCCGCCTCCTTACCTCCTTCCTTCTGCTACCCCCTCCCTCCATCTCGCTCCTCCTCCCGCCTGCTCCTCGGCCTCTGCGGCTTCTTGTCTTCGTCTCTTCTTTTCCTTCCTCTTCCCCTCCTCCTTATTTGCTTTCTGCTCCCTTCCCTATTCCACCCTTTTCCCTCGTTCTCTTCTTCTTTCCGGCTCCGCCCAGTTCCTTCCTGCTTCCTTCGCCCCGCTCCTCCTCCCCCCCCTCCCCCGGTCACCGGCTTCCTTTTCATCTGTTTCTCCTCCGCCTCCTCTTTTCCTTCCTCCTTCTTCTCCTCCACTTCTTCCTTCTCCTTGCTCCTCCATCTTTTTCTCCTCCTTCTTCTTTTGCTTTCTAGCCTCCGTCCTTCTTCTTCTTCGTTCTTCTTCTCGGCGGCTTCGTCGTCGTCGTCGTCGTCGTCGTCGTCATCGTCTTCGTCTTCTTATTAGTCTTCTAGGAAATTTGGTCAGCGATATGTCCTTGTTGTCGTGTGGTCCTTAACCTGCGCTAAAAGGTTCATGCCACGGGCCTTCGTTTTGCCTTCACCTCTGAAAGCCAGATGGTTTGATGCATACGAGCGATGCCACGCGGAAACAGAATTTCAGTACATTTCAGTTTTCTTCGTCCTAAACTTGAGCCGTATATTGAACATCAAAGATGTCATCCCCCCAAAAGGTTCTGACGTCAGTATCATTTTCTTTAGAAGGAATCGTTTGTGTAATGCTTATATTTCTTGGTTATCCCTATTTTCCTGTGACTGGAGACGGGGATGGCTGAGGGGAGGGGGGGGGGGGGGAGGATTGGGGAGTGGATGGGGGGGGGGATGTGGACGTGACAGACGTGTCGGACAATCAGTGATTTCCACATCCATCCTTTCTCTGTACCTCAGAGGCAGTGCACCCACGCCGCTCATTCCGACACGTCCACGTCCACAGCCCACAGCCCGGTCGCCCCGCCGCAGCCCCGGCACCGGCAATCCACAGGCAGCAGTCAATGTCAAGTCGTCAAGAGGCAACCCACCGGAGGAGACACTGCACTGCTGCCGAGTCACTTCAGTGGTGTTCAGTGGCGCCTGTTCTGATCTAACATACGCAGGACACCACCTACTAAGCCCCCTACTGACGACAATAATTGCTTAGTCGCGGAGCCGGCGTGAGTGAGCTCTCCCTCCGAGGGCGCCACCACGTCCGTCCAACGACAGCCCCCCTGGACTCGCCGATACCGTTGACCCCGACGGAGCTCCCATAAGGAACCTAACACAGAGTAACTTTTATTCAAGACTGGCACAGCCTTTTAAACTTGAATAAAGTCAGACAATACAAAGACTAACAATCTAATATGGGGGAAAAACAAGCGCAGGCCAACAACTAAACTTCAACCTCCCCCCCCCCCCCCCCCCCCCCCCCTCCATAGTTCAAAGTTTTGCCAAGTCATTACTATGAAGACAATTTAGTTGTTGGCCTGCGCTTGTTTTTCCCCACTATTAGATTGTTCGTCTTTGTATTTGTCTGACTTTATTCAGTTTAAAAGGCTGTGCCAGTCTTGAATTGTTTCTGTCTGTCTTTGTGTTTGTCTTCTGATCTCCCTTGCATCCTTGGGTGGATCCTCAAGCGTAGGCTCAAGATTGCCCCCTACATTTTATACTATCTGCATAATATCTGTAGTTTTTCAGCAACTTTTTTTCCTCCCCACCCTTTCATTTGGTTTCCTTTACTACTCTTCGCTGGCTGCTTTGGGGGTGCTATTGGATTCTTTTTTGCACCCTTGGTGGTGAGAACACCACGGTATTGTGGACTGTGGTGTGTCTCTATTTGACGCCAGGAGCGCAGATACAGCAGCCGTGTCTCCCTGATGAGTTTCCGACCCAGCGGACGAAAGGCCTCGGAGCAGGCAATACAAATATATCTCTGCCTTTAAAAAGGGATTTGCGATGGTTCCCTTATGCAGCCAGTGAAGAGTTTTTCATATTTTTCTTAATTTCATTTTCCCATTTTTTACATCTTCAACCTCCCCCCCCCCCCCCCCCCCCCCCCCCCCCCCCCCCTCCATAAGTTCAAAGTTTTGCCAAGTCATTACTATGAAGACAATTTAGTTGTTGGCCTGCGCTTGTTTTTTCCCCCACTATTAGATTGTTCGTCTTTGTATTTGTCCTGACTTTATTCAAGTTTAAAAGCTGTGCCAGTCTTGAATAAAAGTTGTCCACGTCCTTTCTTTCTGTCTCTGTTGAATTGATCACGCATGTTTTCTCCGTAAATCCTCTCATCTCCTCCGCGACTGAGCCTTATCTTCAGACAGGGAGAAGGTGAAAGTCTATTTGTTTTGAGCCACAGTTTGTTTCTACTGTAGACCCAAAAGTTGTCAACCTGAAGGTGGCGTGACAAATACTACGATATCTAATTGTCACAACCGAAATATGGGCTACCTTTCTGTTTGAAATAATGGATTCCAAGAATAGGATCAACAATATTTACTACTGCTTTCCATCTCTGCATGCCTGTTTGGGTTGTAAGATGCTGTCATCTTGCCTTATCTTGTACTACATTTTCTGTGGATTCGGATGTATGTCCACTTTTGTATTCTTCCTCTGGGCCCATCAAGACGCATCCATGCTGCTCTGTCCTGTTAAAAGGTGACTTGCTTTGGTTCTGTTTTCGCGCCTCCTTCTCCGGTGGCATCATCTCAGGTGTCTGGCACTATCTCGACAGTAGAAGCCTGACTAGCCTCATCCAGTGTTATTGTTCACACGTTACCAATAATTTCATGTTGAACAATATCTGTCTAATTTACCATGTTTGAAGGTACATGACGAGTGAGTGAGAGAGAGAGAGAGGGAGGAGGGGGTGGGAGAGAGAGGTTGGGGGAGGAGGGAGGGGGAGACAGAGTGAGAGAGAGAGAGTCTTCTTTCTTTACTTACTGTACTTACTCATTCATTTGTTTTTGCGTGTTCAGCTTTTTTTTTTATATATATATATCTCCTACGCATGATTCTGTTCACCCTCTTCAACTTTCATCCTATTTCCTCCTCCTTCCCCTGCCTCCCTCTTTCCCTCCCTTTTCTCCCCCACGCCCTCCCCTTTCTCTCTCTGTGTACGTCTGTCTGTCTGTCTCTGCTTCTGTGTCTGTCTGTCTGTCTGTCTGTCTGTCTGTCTCTCTCTCTCTCTCTCTCTCTCTCTCTTCTTGTCTCTTCCCTTCTCTTTCTCCTCCTTCTCACTCCTCCATTTCCTCAGCCTACGTTCTCTGTCCTCGTAATCTTCCCTGCTCACACACATCAGAATGGTTTTTTCAATGACTGGCCACGTACAAACCTCTCCCCGCCACATCCTCAGCAGCTCTGATATCAATGGCTTGACGAACTCTCACAGGGACGAAACGTCGCGACTGCTTCTTGTTAAACGACCATTCCATCACGCCTGTAATTATTACTCTCCATTGAGAGTTTAGGTGAACGGATACCAAACGGCCAGAGGAGAGCTCGCGTATATTCAGTCTGCGTCACCTTTGTTCGATTAAAGACCTGGAGATGTGCCCGGGGAGTCCGGATTAGAAGATCGGTTGACCGTTTTGATGCTTAAAGACACCGGCGCGCGGAGGCCGTTAAATGTCTAATGACCGTCAAAACGCGTTAGATGACTTGGGCAGGTCAAGGTCGTCGACACCGGTCAAGATCTGTGAGAACAGCTTGTCCGCTTTTTACGGTTGGCGGGCTAGTCTGACGTCAGTTGACGTGTCGGATTCATTCATGCAGCTGTCGTCAGGTGGCGTGTGACCTTCAGTGTGTGCGTGGGTGTTTGAAAAAGGGGGCGGGGTGGGTGGGGGTGGGGGGGTGGTGGTTAGCAAACTCTCTAAGGAAGCGAGAGATTTTCAGGTTCGTAGTTTGAATCTCTGCATGGGGTCGTGTTGTTTCTCTCTCTCTCTCTCTCTCTCTCTCTCTCTCTCTCTCTCTCTCTCTCTCTCTCTCTCCCCATTCTCTCTCTCTCTCTCTCTCTCTCTTATTTTTCACCAGCCCTTCTGTGAAGCATAACGACAAAGGAGATCATTTTGGGGAAATGGGGACATGCCTTTGTACATCAACTGTATTATTATGTATGTCTGATACTGGTAAAAAATAAACAGAACGTATCACCATAGACTCCCAAGGAAAGCATGTATATGCTACGTAGGCTAGATGAACAAGAACAGCGAATGTGGGCATCCCCTATCGACAGTTTGTACTTTATATGGCTAAGCCAAGGAGTTAAATCCACGACTTTTTAAAATGCTTCAGAGGTTCAGAGACAATCGGAAACAAAATTAGAGAAGTCACCTCACAGGAATGATGAACTGAAATTTTGCTGCAAGTATAAGTTACTGAATTAGAGCCTCGTGTGAATTTAGGCTTAAACAAGTTCATCGAAATTTTTCAATGACACGCTTCGGAACTGGCACATGGCACATTAGATATCAAAATTCACTCTTCAAGACACATTAATTACTGAGATAAAAAAAAAAAATGTCCAGCTAGTCATAATATTATTGAAAATAAAATTCATTCTCTGTTTTCTTGCCCAGCCCACGATGGCATCAGAAGAGAACTCAAAAGTGCTAAATATTTTAATCGTCCATACCCGTTCTCATCATCAAACCTTCTAATGAGCCCGTCACGCAGTGTAGCTCTTTTCAATATGAATTTTTTAAGAGGTGGACACAATCAAGAGGATCAAGAGGATAAAAGAAAATAGCAATGAAATCTTTAAGATTTAATACTGGCACACTTGGCCTATCAGCTAAACATATTGTCATTGTCGTCATCATTGTCACTAATCCTTGCATTATGAGTTCTAGCATTTCAGAGGACTGGATGAAAAGATCTCGCATGCTGTGCACATGTCAGAGCACATCAAAGAATCCATGTCAACCAGGAAAGTGTGGCTGACAACATTCTGTCGTTATTCCATGTTGACAGTAAACAACAAACAAAGGTATGCTGACAGAAAAGAAAAAAGGTAGAGTGGCGCTGTGCTGCGGCGAAATGCTCTCTTCTCAGGGAGACTGCCCTGATGATAATGATGTCATACAGTACATAGGACAGCATAGCATAGCGTAGCATAACGGAATATGACAGGATCTATACAACATGATAATGGTCGTAATGATGAGCAGTCGTTTCCCACTATCACCACCATTCTTCTTACTCACTCTGCTCAACAATGTTTTTGCCATTCTGGACCTGTAAGGGACCCCCCCCCCCCCCCCCTTTCCCTCCCTGCTCTCGTGGACGGGATGATCTGACAAATGAAAAATCTGCTTCACATGGCTAACTGTTTTGCGTGTGAAGCGGACCTGTCATCTGGTTACTATTGTCTCGCTAGCCCTTAATGGAAAAGATCCGTCTTCAACCGCCGTGATCTACACCATTTCCACATTTATTTCAGAAAGGGTTAATTGTATTTCAGAAGCGTTATTTGTATTTCAGAAATGGTTAATTGTATTTCAGAAGCGTTAATTGTGTTTCAGGAATGGTTAATTGTATTTCAGAAATGTGAATTGTATTTCAGAAAGGGTTAATTGTATTTCAGAGGCGTGAAATGTATTTCAGAAAAGGTTAATTGTATTTCAGAAATGGTTAATTGTATTTCAGAAAAGGTTAAATGTATTTCAGAACAAACGAGAGAGAGAGAGGAGAGAGAGAGGAGAGAGAGAGAGAGTAAAGAGAGAGAGAGAGAGAGATGTGTGTGTTGTGGTGTGTGACAAATAGGCTCCGAAAACGGCTTAACCGATTGTTCCTGAAATTCGGTGTGTAGGGACCGTTGTCACTCTAATGCAGCATCACACAAATTGGTACGTTGGTCCTTTGTCGGTCAAGACATCCGTTGGAACACTTTTGGAAAGGGGTATCTTAACAGAAAAAACCGTTTAAAAACGGTCATTAACGGCTTTTTGAATGACTGGGCCGATTTTCTTGAAATGTGGTGAGTAGGACCATTACAAACTAATGATTTTCGTAGGGTACTTTTCAAAAATGAGCATTCAAAATTAACTGTTGAAACAGCCGTTAACTGCCTCAGAAAACACTGTTTTCCATGTATCTGCCAAACCAGTCAACGTAATAAACACACAAATTGGTACATTGGTCCGTTGTCAATCAAGACGACTGTTGGAACACTTTTGAAAAGTGAATCATAACTATTTTTAGTCTGTAGTCCCCTTTCTAGCCTCAATCTGACCCATCCATGCGCATATGCATGCACTCTTACACAGCCAGACATAGTTACATGCAAGACAAGCATACGCATGCGTGATGGCACATCCTTTCCCTTTTCATTCCCCAGAACAGTGTTTTTAAAACTTGTCCACTCCTTAATTCAGTTTGTAAGAAAGTAAACAGTTGACTGAACACTAAACTGCATGTAAACAAACTTCATGCTGAAGGGAGACCCACAATTAATCCCCACAGTCTATGGTCATGTCAGTCAAAATGAAGAGAGGGTGTGAACAGCAAATTTTAAAAATGACACTAAAATTGTTCAAAATCCAACTTCCATGTCGTTCAAACTGAGAGCTGTTTCAAAGAACGACGAAGCATGCTGAAAATGCTCGTGCACAATCGCCTGCAGTAACCACCTGAGCTGCTTCGCTGATCAACTTTTTAGGTAGGCCAAACGCTGTTCCTGCAGACGAGGTCTTCCACTTCTGGAACCTGGATTGCACCTTTCACATGAGCCTTGACTTTAGACCAGATCGATGATATTCAGCATTGGACTGTATGGCCCCAAGTCGGAGGAGAGAGAGTAGCGGGGCTGTCCTCAAAGACGGTTTGAAGCCGGCTGTGGCTGGGTGCGTTGTCGACGACGACACAAGCTGGAAACCATTTGCTTGATGTGCTCCAGCATGCCTGAAACCCAGTCATTAATGTCCTGCCATCTGAACGACCCTCGGGCATGTCTCCACCTTGGTAACTCCATTGGTGGACATGGCTCCGATCAAATGAATGTTTGGTCTTCTGCTGGACGGCAGTGTCACCACAGCTCGGTGTCCGGCCTTGGACCATCCGGTCTTCCTACGGATGAACAGGGTTAAAGTTAGTCTCATCCAGCCAGATGATCTGCTTGCCCTCGCGGATGTACCGGCTGATGCTCCTGACATACTCTTGGCGTTTTTGTTTATTTTCCTCACTGTTCATGGTGACAGGCATCTGGTGAACTTTCTTGGTGTACAGATGGCCCTGGAGAACGTTAGCAATGGTGGTGGTGCACACACTCTTGTGGAGGGTTGTGAGAACAGCACTTTGGAGCCGCTTTAGCGTGGTGGAGTGGTCTTTCTCAACCCAGCTCAACATGACTCTACATTCATCGTCATCAAGCTTTTTTTGTTTCCTCCCACCTTTACCTTTTCCTAAAGGCTCGCCTGACCGCATCCCACGTGTACGCAGTTTTATACTTGACACCAAGGGTCTCTGCCAATGTCCTCCAATCGTCTCCACGGTTGGCCGCTTCCACAATAATTCTTCTTCCCTTGTCCGTGTGTCCAGAGTATGTACTCCGTTCTACAACTTCACTGTGGGTTACCTCTTCACGGCAAATCGGGCAGCTCGCCCCTTCAAACAGTCCGATGCTACAGCTTTCATGCAGAAGATGCCGGCAGGGAAAACATCTCACAACACGTTTTCTTAACATTGGAATCTGACACACGGAACAGCTGTCTTTGAAATTCATTTTGTTGGCTTAGCTGTTTTTCATGAGTATACACGTTACGTCATTAATTACATTTATGTTCAGGAACAGACCGTGTGTGTGTGTGTGTGTGTGTGTGGTGTGAATGTGTGTGTGTGTGAGGACAGATGGGGGGGGGGGGGGGGGGGGGGGGGGTAGATTAGGAGCTGCATCCATCATCTTTTCTGAAAAGAATGTGGCATTGATCTGTTAGTAAAATCCCATGATATTTGTGTTATATTTTAGTATTGAAAGCATGTCCTTTATTTTCTGTCCTCACTGCACCAGTGAACACTGTTTGGCCAGTAGGCACCCCTGCTGGTCTTCCTTGATGAATTAGCCCAAAAAACTTGGTCTAGCTTTGACGTAACTGTCAAACACTGACGTCATTTTCAGACAATGGTGGGGAAAACTATCATGTAAGTTACATCAGTTTTGGACAACTTTGCTTGAACATTTCTTTCTGAAATCCAGTTAACATTTTCTGAAATACATTTAACCTTTTCTGAATAAAATTGACCAATCTGAAATACAATTCACCTTTTCTGAAATACATTTAACCTTATCTGAAACACTTTAACGCTTCTGAAATACAATTAACCATTTCTGAAATACAAATCACGTTTCTGAAATACAATTAACCATTTCTGAATTACAAATAATGTTTCTGAAATGCAATTAACACTTTCTGAAATACATTTCACATATCTGAAATACAATTACCATTTCTAAAATACATTTAACAGTTTCTGAAATACATGTGGAAATGGTATAGTGGCTTGCCAATGCTTCTTCCTCATTCTCCCAGTTTAGGACAGGCTTTCCGCATAAGACTTGAGGTCGAAAAAAAAAAAAAGACTTGAGGTCGACACAACGTCAAGCTTATTATTAGGAATAGCAAGGAGAAGAAATACCTATCTCCACCTATCCCCCCCCCCCCCCCCCCCCCCCACACACACACACACACACACACAAACACGCACTTTTTTTATGAGGGATGGCACTGGGCTTACTATTTCACTTTTGAGGGCGAGGGTACGACCTACCTTCTTTGCATTCAGCGTTTTGTGGACAATTTTTACACCTTTTTCTTAAGCCACCCCCTTTCTCCTCCTTCCTGTCCACTCTCCTTCCACCCATCTCTCCATCTTCTTCTCTTGCCCTGTGAAGTGTTTTGACGTCAGCCGTGCGTGGGTGGCGCGTCTGGTTCTGACTCTCTCACTCCAGCTGTAGCCATGGCCTCGTTACCTTGACAATGGGGGAGCGGTGGGTATTAACTGCGAACTTTGATTTATTAGGGATGTGAGGAGAGCTTTTAGATTCTTGACTTAGCGTAAAGTAACGTCGTGTGTATGTGTGTGGGAGGGTGAGGGGGGGGGGGGGAGGATGAAGAGATGCGACGGGGGAAGCGAGAGGGAGGATGGGAAGTGGGAGGAGGCAACCTGATGTCCCTAATTACTACAGCCTCTTTGTTTTTCTTCTTTCTTTTTGGCATGGTCTGGTGATAAAAAGAAAAGCGACATTTGCAGCCTAATTAAGTGACCACTTTAAGGGGTGTTCTTTCTTGGATAGCTCATACGGTCTGCTGTCCATTGTTTATTTTCAGCTCAGACTAAGAGCTAAAGGGTGGACTGAGGAGCAGTGTAGGAGGTTGCTTTAATCTCTGCGAATGATAAAAGAAAGAATAACAAGATGGTCCATCATCAAAAGCTTATTACGGTTTGATGGACACAAAGCTCTCTCTCTCTCTCTCTCTCTCTCTCTCTCTCTCTCTCTCTCCCCTTTCATGTGCTAGTGTGTGTGTGGGTGGGGTATATATATATATATATATATATATATATATATGTGTGTGTGTGTGTGTGTGTGTGTGTGTGTGTGTGTGTGTGTGTTTGCGCTCATGCGCACGTGTGTGAATGTGTTTTTGTGCATGGGCGTAAGTATGCACGCGCATGTGTGTGGGCTCTTCAATTTATCATATATTTACATTCAGTGATTTCAGATGGGATTGTAAAAACAAATGATAAAGGCATAAAACGAAAATAGCAACTGTAAAATATACACTGCAGCAATTAAATGGAAAACCAAGAAGAAAAATGACAGCAACAATTGAATATGATTTGCTGTGTACAGGATGGAATGATGTGATTTTAAAGTAAGGAAAGTGAAATTTTGTACAATGGTGGCAAGTTCGTTAATAGCTGATTTAGTGACAGCAAGTCTAAAAATGCTTAAACCACATACGATGAGAAACTATGATAGCATTTGTGATCTCGTCATCACGAATGCGCATTGTAGTTTTGCTAAACTTGCTTAACTCCATCAAGGGGTTATACTTTAATCCACATGTGTTGGTATGTTTGTCTGTCAGTCAGTGAGGTTAAGTGAAAATGAACCAGCCGCCGTGTCGAAGTGGTTAGGGTCGCGGACTCCCGGCTGGGAGGTCGTGAGTTCGAATCCCATCAGAGACTTGTCGGTTTTTCTGCCCCGACCGGCTCCTACCCAGAGTTGAGTTTGCTGCAGACTCAGTTGGGAAGACTGAGACCACACAGTCGAGTTTCATCCACTTAATGGATGCGACTCTGAGAGTGTTGCGCAAATTCTTGACCAACACTGCAGGTGCCTGTATCTCTCGGGCCTGGTTGACGCCCGGATATATTATGAAAGGAAGCGTAGAGTACAGCC
>JADBJO010012315.1:42500-45110 GCA_016801955.1 Conus betulinus
AAAGCTTATGATCAAGTGTGGCATAGTAGACTATTATACAAATTAAAAAATGTTGGAATTAACGGTAACATGTATAATTATGTTCAAGAATTCTTAGAAAATAGATCAATTCAAACAAGAATAGAACATACTTATTCAAATCCGAGAACATTGCAAATGGGACTGCCACAAGTTCAGTAATATCTCCTATCTTATTCAATATTTTAATGGCAGATTTACCAAAAGGCTTATCAAAAGACACAGAGTTAGCTCAATTTGCTGATGATATATATGGATATATATGGATGAGGGTAACCATGAAACGAATAACCTCTTCGAGGTCGCTGAACTACATAAAAGCTTTATACCAGCGAGAACTCAATAAAATAAAAATGTATTTTTGCAAGAAAACGGGCTTGCACTTTCATTAGAAAAAAAAACACACATATAATGCTTTTCAATTCAGGGGTATGACCCAGAAAAGCTCCCGGTTTTTACTTTAGATGGGATTGAAATAAAATATGTTAAATCTGTCAAATTCCTAGGTGTGTATCTTAACTTCAAAACTGTCATGGAACCACATATTGACCACATATTAAATAAAGCACGGAAAAGTTGAACTTTCTTAAGATTATAACAAGCAACCATGGGGCCAAGATGCTTCGACTTTAATACCTTTATCAACAGCTCTTGTGCGATCTAGGTTAACCTATGCTCAGGAAGTATTTTTCAGCGCACCACAACATCTGTTGAATAAATTGCAAAGCATTGATTGCAAGGCTTACAAACTCGCTCTTGGTGTTCCCATACATACATCCAACTTAGGAACATACAATGAGATTGGTGTGCTACCCTCTCAGCGAGGTTCGAAAAGTAGCTGCTGCGTCGAAGTTCGTTCTGAAGAGTTTTACACAGAAAAATTTCTGTGCAAAAGAAGTTTGTTTAAATTCTGAAAAAGATTTTGGAAAACGAGCTAGAGGAATACAATCTACAAAATCGATCTACTCGTATACTTCTCACCTTATCAGAGATTCCAACATAAATAGAAATGAAATCGCTGTTAAACCATCCTTTTCACCAGTACCAAGGTGGGAACAAACAAAGGCCTCCTTTGATACGATTCACTCAGATTTGTCAAAAAAAAAAGATTCACCCAACATTCTAAAAATTTCCGTATGCTTACACCTGGAAAATCAGTACAAGAACCACCTAAAAATTTTCACAGACGGCTCAGTGCTAGAAGACAGTAGGACAGGGGCAGCTTTTGTAATACCTGACTTAAACGTGGAGAAAATGTACCATCTTGGCAAATTTTTCGATTTTCAGTGCCGAACTAGCCGCCATCTTAATGTCCTTAAATCATATTCTTTATTTCCATCTAAATGTCCGTCACGTACTAGTATGTGCTGATTCTAGATCTGCTCTTGAAGCAATCCGGTCTTCAAATTCAAAAATCCGTTTGGAGATAACAACAGAAATAAATCATGTTATACATCTCTTATCCGATAAAGGCACATCAGTTAGTTTTTGCTGGTCCCCTCTCATTGTGGCATTTCAGCAAATGAGAGAGAGAGTCGATCAGGCTGCAAGAAAGGCAGCTCGAAATGTTGAGGGTTCAATTCCCCTTAATATTCCTTTGATTTAACAGAATGCAACATTCTTCTAAACAAAACATCGGATGAAAGCTTCAGAGACTTGATAATGAGCTCAGATACTCAGTATTATCAGAGGTGTTAAATTTGGTGGCAAAATCAACCCAAAAGCCTCGTCAAACAATTACCTTGCTTCTCTGTCTAGGGAGATTCGAAGTTTACTGCACAGAATGCGGTTAAATTCCCTTCGTACAAAGTTCTGTAAAAACATTAGATGTATGTGTGGAGAAACACTCGGAGTAGGACATCTATAATCAATTGTCCAAGAGCAAGGGAATTATATCGTAAGTCGGGCGTTTGTAGTTTATCTGACGGATCCAGTCCGTCATCTGTGTCCAAGATTTTGAATGACTACTCTTTTCTTTCCTCAGTTTGTAAATGTTTGTTACACAGCCCAGTGGGCATTACCTTTGATGTTCTATCCTTTAATATTAGATTGTTATTACTTAGCATTACTAAGATTGTTAATTACTTAGCATTACTTACAGTACTCTTGCTCCTATGCTACACTCAGTTTGAAGCGTACTTGCCTAATTCCGGATAAATTGACACATTTACATACAAGCGCGCACGCGCGCACGCGCACACGCACACACACACACACACACACACACACACACACACACACACACACACACACACACAGCACACACACACACACACACACACACACACACACACACACTCCCATCCACACTTTGTCCCTGTATCTGATCATCTCCAATCCCAACTCATATCATAAGAAATGTTTATTCTTCCTCGGTCAATGGAACTCATTGCATTATTAAAAGCGGACATTCAGTGCTTGGAAGAAGGATAACAGGAGGAAGGAAAGATTGACGGAGCTGGTGTTTGGGTGGGGTGGAGTGGGGATGGGAGGGGGTGTGGGGTTGGGGCCGAAGTGGAGAGGCAAGGATGATACAGGATCACCATTCTAATCTTTTTTCCCCTGTCTGAGCGTATGCTTCGTCCAGATCCC
>JADBJO010012315.1:46575-49075 GCA_016801955.1 Conus betulinus
AAAGGAGGGGAACAGGAAAGGAAAGGGGGTACTAGAACCCCACAGTCAGTATGGTATGAAACATGCTACTAAATCCTAACATCCACCCGCATGAAGGGCGAGGGGCGGTGTTTGCTGAAATACATTAGTAGCACCAGCTCAACACAGACCTGAGCGTAAAACAGTAAACAAAACAAATGAGGAATGTTCGCTAAAACCCCTTCACACAAGGCAGGCAAGAAATGACATCAAACTAACAGGTTGAAGAAAAGAATAATTATTCATATCTCCATCCCTCCTTCACTCACGTCCAATGACTACGTTTTCCTTTCTTAAGATTTGAACTGAAGAGCACAGCAATCACTGCTTTACAATGGCCACCACATTTACAAATAATCATAATTCAATGGCACGATTTATCCCCACATTTATAGTAACACTTCAATTCAGTAGTTTTATTTTACGTTTTTTCATCACAAGATGATCTTAGACCTTTAAACTGCAATATACATTCCATTGTACTATCAGCACCCTCCCCCCCCCCCCAAAAAAAAACAAACAAACAAACAAAAAAAAAAAAAAAAAAACAACAACAACAACAACAAAAAAACCATACACACACTATTAACACACATATCTCAAATGTCTTTTTTCACAATAGTTTTGCAACTGGGGACTGAGCAATAACCAAAGCAATATCAAAAAGCAAGGGTTATTTACCACACTATCAACATTGTCAGAATTGTTTATAAAAAATATTCTTCTCCTTATAAGCTGGGGTTAGTATAGGGCATTCAAATAAAAGATGACGAATTGAGATAGTCTCCTGACATATACACACTATATGCCTCGTGAATATTTTGTATTCCATGTATTTAACCGTAATTTATGAATTAATCTGGCTAGATACCTTGGACATGATGGCAGAACGAATAATTTCTTATTAAGATGTTTCTTTCGCATATTCTTTTCCAATCGCTGGATCATTTCATGCGGAGAAACATTTACGACTTTGTTGAAGGGTGTTTCAGAAATTCTTATGGATTCCAACAAGGAATACCCCAAAAGATCTAAAAAATATATCATACATACAGCCAATTAGAAATTTCACTTGTAAGCTTATGTCCGAATGTAGTATTGATATTGATGCAATTTCGGAGGTTCCTATTGTTCCTCAAATGCCCCCATGGGAGCATCTCAACGCAAAAAATGATGATGAATATACTACTTTGAAGAAAGATGACAATGTAAATATTCTAGTAAATGAAGTTCGAGAACATCTCGAAAAGACTTATCCAAATCATTAAAAAAATATTTACAGATGGTTCAGTAATGGAAACGTCTGACAGTGGTGCTGGATTCACTATACCATCCTTAAATGTGCAAAAGTCTTTCTATATCTAGGCAGAGAATTTTCAGTTAATACATCAGAGCTATATGCAATTATGAAAGCTCTGAATTATATCTTATATGACACGCCAGTATCATTTTATAGTGTGCTATTTTGTGTTGATTCAAAATCAGTTTTACAATCATTAAGCACTGGAAATCTAAAATTAGAACTGATGTTCTTTTTGAAATTAAGCATCTGTGTTACATTGTTTACTTTCCCGAGGTATAGCAGTTGATTTTTTGCCGGGTTCCTTCACATTGTGGCTTAAAAGGGAATTAATTAGCAGACTAATTGGCAAAACAGGGAGCTTGTACGCATCCAAAACGTCTAACCGTGCGTACGCACGCTCGCAAACACAGAACACTCGTTCCCCTTGCACACACAAGCAGACGGTGGGCGAAGAATATATGAGACTGGCGATTGTGAGTGGGGCGGACGAGCGAGAGCAAGCAAGTCCCAAACCTAAATCACCAGGTTCTCCCCTATCCCCCACCGACTACCGCATCAACTGATGAATTGAAAGGAGAGAATTTTGATATGTTAATTTTGAATGGCCAGGTTAAAGATCGAAATAACCAGAGAAAAGTGATCTCAAACAATATTTCTTTTATAATTTTGAAAACAGAAAAACAAAACAAAACGTAAAAAAATGCGCAAAAGAAAAGAATTCGCTGGCTAACAAACAAAAACAAACAAACAAACAAAAAAAAAAAAAAACAAACAAACAAAAAAAAAAAAACACGAAACACAACTGATGCTTACCAGCTAGCCGTGGGTGTCCCAAGAAGTGGGGGGTCAAGCGACTCCCTGCCCTCTGTCCAGTCGACAGAACCAACCGAGCAGATGGGGAAAACGCTGACATCCCTCCCCTACAGGCCGACTGCAGGAATGAAGGTACTGACTGCACCTTCGGCGATATGGTCGAAAAACCAGAACTGGAGCGGGCACTCCCAGCGACGGCTTCAGTGCAAGTGAAGAGAAAACCTTCCTAACCGTTGGCAGCAAACATGCCGCCATACATCACATAGTGAGAATACCTCAAGCTGAGGGGATGCTGCACGTGCGGCAGGTCAAAAGACAGGTGAGAGGCCGATCGAGACAGCCAGTTCAAGAAAAAGGCACCAGCCA
>JADBJO010012315.1:51575-58889 GCA_016801955.1 Conus betulinus
ACTATTAGTGGACGACAGTGTGTCACAGATCGCGTAGATCAGATACCGTTTAGAATACTCAGAATCTGTATCAGTTGTGTATGCAATTTCAAAATAATACAAAATGAAGGTAATAGATATGGGCAAAGTCAGAACGAGGAAAGCGGTGGACACAACAATAACAGTCAAGGTCACAGAGTGCTGCTTTTTTCACGGGCCTGAACTTGCTCAACATCCCCGTGGACAATTGTCTGCTGGCTGTCTTGACTGACACAGCAAGTTGCCATACCAGACACACTGTTTGACACCGCTAAGACAATGAATGGCAGAATACTGTATACTGAGAGCTCTATGTATACGAAGATATCTAAAAAAATGAGCATATATGTCGTCTTGCGACAAAATACAAAGACTGTAATCGACTGAAGGGAAGTAAACTATTACAGCCCCAAACAAATAGTGTGAGTAAAGGGCAGCAAAGAAGACAAAGATTCCAATAATGACCAATAGAACCACTCGACGAGTACAGAGTACGTTGACACGATGTGGCCACACTACAGACATTGCCCTGTGTACTGACATACTGAGGAGATACCAACCGCTGATCGTGGGACACCCTGTAGACAGCCAGTCTGGATCTTGCATATGGCTTCATTGTATTTCAGTATCCAAATATCGAAATGGCTCAACCAGTAAATTAGCACTCTTGTATACAGAGTCATTAAATCCAGAACAGCAATACCTATGAAGTAGATGTTGAAGGCGGACTCATCTGATTTCATTCGTTGCATGATAATGAGGATCATAAGGTTTCCAAAGGTTCCAAAAGGTAGAATAAAAACAGGACATATCTTATGCAAGTAAATTCGAATCCAGTTAAATAGAACCTTTAACTGGTTGTCATCTGTGTCTGTGGACATGTCTGCTGTGGTGGAGTCATTCCAGCTCAGAGAGCAGTGAGGTCAGAACTGCTGGACTGGAGTCCACCATTGTCCTGAAATTGAAGATTAAGAATAAAACTAGTGATCAATCAACGAGAAACGCATGAGACTATTGCTTATTAAAGAGCTTATTTGATGGCTATGTGAAAGCGTAAATCTGCACACGCAACATTCTTCAATGACTCAAAAAGGTGTTATTGCACAAAAGATTTATAAATCAGCATGGGATGTTTGAAAAACAATGATAAATTTCATTAACAGGCTGTGAGAAGAGGAAGCATGCCGATGAACGAATGGTATGGTCAATGCCTTTCGTCGTTTATTTTGAAGCGAAACCTGCTTTTGCGTGCGCGTGCACACAGAGAACGTAACAGAGTTTTATTTAAAAAGGCAAAAGCCCCATCCGAAAGGATGTGATCAATGACAATGAATATATGATACAAATGTGAGTGAAACTGCCATCCTAATATACGCATAAAAACTAGGTTAATTAGTCTTTGTTTGATATCTCTTATAAAAAGAAGTTCTGCATCCCACACCTTGGTTTTTCCATACAAAACTGAAACTATAACTATCCAAAACATTACAAAGTTTCAAAGTCCAATGGCGGCATTTTCCAATCTTTGACAAATAGAATAACATTTATATGCTTTGGATGGCAGTCTATTTGCTTCCATTCGCGTTAATTTCAACTAGTATTTAATAAAAGAGACACTAGAATTAATAGACAGGGGGAATCGATTCAATTCACCATATACAATATCATTCGGAGTTTTTATACGTACCCTTAGATACTTCTTTAACAAACAAATGAACACTTTCTGTTACTGATGAAACATCTTCTAAACCCCAAATCGTAGCACCATATAGAAGCATAAACCGAATCTGTGATTTGAAGATATCCAATAGTATTTCACAGAGTTATTATTTGATTCAACTTATAGATAATGCTTCTTCTGCGCATGCAGGCTGATACTCCTGCGGGCACTCCCTGTGTACACAGGCAAGTATTAAACCCATCTGCCCAACAAAGGGAGTAGAGTTTTGTGTGTGTGTGACCGTTTTTTTTAACCCGCCATTAAGGCAGCCATACTCCAGCTTCAGGGAAGGCATATCCTGTATGTGACGTGTCATCCATACCAACGGCCAAACTGGCCATAACTTCTGAAAGCTGGTAAATGGAATTTTACGTGTGTGCAACACGTTATGCGAACGTTCACACACGTAACCTCGGTCTATAGTCTCATTCGAAGGACTGTATGGAAAATGGAGTCAGAACGAATGTTATCTCCGAGGGAAAAATCCCCCTGTACCGAAACAGCTCGGCCGAAATTCGAACCGCAACCCCAGGATTAGGAGTCCGGTGCTCTACCACTGAGCTATTCCGGCCCCCATAAATAATACGAATTACAGCTCGTTTCCCTGTATTGGTTGAGTCTTGGCATGCAAGCTTAAAACTCAGTCTTGTGGAAAACAAGTCACCTAGGTATTGATATGAATTCAACATTCATCTTAACGTTGCCCTAAAGCCATTTCTTTCTGCTTGCTGGGTATCATCCTTATCTAAAAACCATTTTGCTAGATTTTTTTTTTCTAAATAACAGTAAGTTGTATCTGGTATGCAGCTCTTTGAAGACTATTTAGTTGCATCTGCAACCCTACCACGGTTTCTGATAATAATATAATGCCATCAGCAAACACAAACTAAAGTTTCAATCATATCCATATTGAAACTGTCACTATTTCTACCCTCATTTATGAAACAAGCGAAAGTTTGTGTGGATAATTAAAGAAACCAGAAGAGGTCAACAAATAACAACTTTTTTCACACCATTCGTACAATTAATATAACATATGTAATGTGTACCACAACCAATCCGAGCCTTAACAACATCATATATACTTCTAATACATCTGTGAATTTTACTTCTCATTCCATTCTTTAGTAAAATATTAGCCACATTATTTATTTATTTATTTATTTATTTATTTTATTTATTTATTTTGAAATTGTGTAGAACGCTTTGTCGATATCAATGAAAGCTGCATGCATTTTTCTATTTATGAAAATTGGTTCAAATGACTGCTAACACTGTAAATTCATGGTCAGTTAAGACTAATCTCGCTTAGAACCTGCTTGAAATTCACCAGTGATATTGTTCTGATCGACCCATTCCTGTAATCTTGAATTAATTTTAGAACTATTTTGCTGTTTATGTCTGAAAGAGAAATCATTGTGTCTTTGGATCGTCAACGTTGCTTTTTCTTTAAACAATGGAAACATAAGAGAGATTCTGTCTATAAATCAGGGTATTGATATATGTCCAAAAAAAAATGTTTTACAATGAAACCAGTGACATAATCACATGATATTACCGATATTACTTAACACCTTTATTACTTATATAACTATTAGATTCCATCCTTCCCAGAACTTATACCTTCCATCACATCTTTGTTATTGCTATCCTCCTCCCTCCCCCCCCCCCCCCCCCCCCCCCCACCACTATTATCATTAGTATCAGTATATGAACTTTTATCATATTATTATTAATCACATTTTACTAATATTATCATATAAACACACACACACACACACACACACACACACACACACACACACATATATATATATATATATATATATATATATATATATATATATATATATATACTACCAAATTCCAAGGATAAGTAACTGAGCACCATTCCAGTAATTTTATAGAGCAGCTTGGTGTTGCAATGACTGAAAAAAAATCAGTTACAAACAAAGCTTGCTCTTATGTCTTGGGTTGAAGAAATAAGGGGAGATAAAGCATTCATATCTGCAGTGGTAGGTAATTCTGCCTAACCTAAAGTATGTGCTTGAGTAGCCGAATGGGGAATGATAAATGCATCTCAAAATGAGCCTTTGATAAGCTTATTGTCTCCAAGGGGGAGAAAACTTCCAAATGGGAGGAAAACTCACTAACATATTATATAACTCCTGGTCACTCACTGGTAAAACCTGATTGTTTCTCCTCAGTGACCCCATAAAGTGCTAACCTGACCCGTCTGCCTTTTGAGTTTTAAGCAGAATGCTATCCCAGAAAACGGTTGGTGTGCAAACACAGTATGTTTGTTGAGTTTTCAAAAAAAAAAACACACAAACAAACAAAGATGCCGCCTAAGAAACAAAAGAAAATTATGAAACAGCAAAACATGCTGCATTTTCTTGTGAAAAGTGGGAAATATAAAAAGATAGCCTCTTAAGACACAAGTGCTGTGGGTCAGTTCTTGGAATAAATCTGAAAGGTCTGAAACACAATAAACTAAAAATATTGATAAGTAACTGAGCACCATTCCAGCAATTTACAGAGCAGATTGGTGTTGCACTGACTGCAAGAAATACTCAATTACAAAAACAAAAGCTTGGTCTTCTGTCTTATATTGAAGAAATCGGGGGAGATAAGCATTCATGCAGTGGTAGATAATTCTGCCTAAGTAACAGTATGTGCTTGGTGGTGGGTGAATGGGGAATAATAGATGCTTCTCAAAATGAGCCTTCAGCAAGCTTATAGTCTCCAAGGAAGAGACAATTTCCAAAGGGGAGGTACTCACTGACATATCATAACTCCTGGTCAGTGACCGGTATTTTGAAACCTGATTGTTTGTCCTCAATAACCTCGGAAAGTGCTAACTTGACGCCTCTGCCTTTTCAGTTTTAATCAGAATGATATCCCAGAAAAGGATGGTGTGCAATACCATAGTATGCTTGTTGAGTTTAAAAACAAACAAACAAACAAACAAACAAAAAAAACAAAAACAAAAAACAAACAAACAAACAAAGGGTGCCACCAAAGAAACAAAGGAAAATCATGAAACGGCAAAACAAGCTCTATTTTCTTGTGAAAAGTAGAACATATAAAGTGATAGCCTCTTAGGACACAAGTGCTGTGGGCCAGTTCTTGGAATGAATCCACAAGGAACTGAATTATAATAAACTAGTAGATTCCAAGGATACGTAACTGAGCACTATTCCAGCAATTTACAGAGCAATTTGGTGCTGCGATGACTTCGAGAAATACTCAGTTATAAGCAAGGCTTGCTGTTGTGTCTTAGATTGAAGACATAGCATTTATATCTGCTGTGGTAGATAAGTCTGCCTAAGTAACGGTATGTGCTTGAGTAGGTGAATGGGGGATAATAGATGCTTCTCAAAATGAGCCTTCAGCAAGCTTATAGTCTCCAAAGGGGAGACAATCTCCAAAGGGGAGGAAACTCACTAACATATCATAACACCTGGTCAGATACCGGTAGATAGTAATACTAATCCTAATCCTATACTAAGGAGGTGTGTGTGTGTGTGTGTGTGGGTGGGGGGGGGGGGGGGGGGGTGATGATGTGTGAGTCAAGGTAGTGATGATGATATTTATACCAGTTTTGGTAATGATGATGATCAAGCAGTTATGCCAAGTGCAGGTGAGGGTGCATTCCCACCATCCTGTGGGCCCCAGTGCACCATGCGGTGCAGGGCCGTTTTGTCGGGGAGCGGTGGACAGCCAGTTGCTGGCATTCCTGTCCCTGATTGACCGGCGTTCGTGGCAGGTGCCTGCGGTTACCCCACCTGCACTCCCCATCCCTTTGTGCCCCGGACTGTTGTCCCAGTCCTCCCCCCCTTCCGACGCTACATCCCTTTTCCTTTTCTCCCCATCCAGTCGGGTCTTCACAGCCTGGCTATTAACGTCGCCATTGCTGTTGCTTGCTGCTGGCGTCGTTGCTGCGCCGTTGCTGCTGGCGTTGCTGTTGGCGCCGTGCTGCTGCCAGTGCTGTGTCGCCGTTGCTGCTGCCAGTGCTGTGTCGCCGTTGCTCTTTATCGCTGTTGCTAGTGGCGTCGTTGCTGTTGTCGCCGCCGCTGGCTGATCCCCCGTATCGCCGACTCCTCACTCCCGTGATCGCCGCCATTGAGGCGTGTCGTTGCCGCCGTCGGTGTGAGTTGTGACTGTGGTTGGTGGTAGTCGTCGCTGTTGCCGTTGTGTTGGCGGTGACTGCGAGTGCCACAGATATATTGGTGGAAGCCCTGTGTGTCACTGTCATCTGTGTCACCTGCGTCTTCGGCAGGCAGATTCGTCTGGTCATCGTCACCATCGCCGTCGTGAGACTGTCAACGTCGTCGTCGTGAGTCTGTCAACGTCGTCGTCGTGTGGCTAGTTTTCCTTTGTGTTTTTTTTTTAGTGACGATATAACACCTGAAGACACTGGGTTTGGGTGGATATTATTGAAGGATGCATGTTGATTAAAAAGGGTATGACTGAAGGAAGGAATGTGCGCAGTGAAGCAATGCAAAATGAATATGGTGATATGAAGTTAGTGTAGTTTGGTTGTTGTTGTTGTTGGTGGTGGTGGTTTCTTTTTGGGGGTGGTGGTGGAAAGCTGTGGTCATGAAAAGGATTGACTTACGTTATGCTATGTGTAATATACTGCTGGCCTAAGGAACTCCGCACACTGTAGCCGGTTAAGGGGTGAAATAACTTATTATGGCTGCCTTGGCCAAAGGAACTGTGTGTTTGCAGGCTGGGTCTGTATTCAAAGAAGATTCCACTCACTGATTGTTTTTGTCGGGAATAAAATTTTGTGTTTTGTTGTCAGTTATTGTGTGGCGTGTGTGTCTGTTTTAGTGGGTTAGTTGTGTGTGTGTGTGTGTGTGTGTGTGTGTGTGTGTGTGTGTGTGTGTGTGTGTGTGTGTGTGTGTGTGTGCGTGTGTGTTTTATGTCCGGCTTAGGGTCCCGTGACGGTGTGTGTGTGTGTGTGTTTATGTGTGTGTGTGTGTGTGTGTGTGTGTGTGTGTGTTGTGTGTGTGTGTACTGGGGGTCCGCACAGTTATCACTATTTACACAACATGAGCACAGGAAAGAGGGAAGATGGTACAGGAGTTCATGTTGAGGAAAGAGTAACTGAAAATAAAAGAAAACCAAATGAAAGGAAGTGGAGTGCACAAGTATCTGAATAAACAATAGACTGATGTGAGAAATAGAGGGAGTGTGGTGAGAAGCGAAAGGAAGATAGCTATAAATTATGTGTGAGGTAAATAGAAACATGGTCGTATGTGCGTTTTGTGGGAGGATAGAGTGGGCTGAGATTGTCGTGGTGGGTTGGTACCTGTTACCTTAAGGTGTTGATGCTATGAGGGTGGAGGGAAGAAGGGGGGGGTTTACATACTAACTGGGGGAGGGGCGAGGGGGCAACATATTCACACCTATACCCAATCTCTCTCTCTCTCTCTCTCTCTCTCTCTCTCTCCTCTCTCTCTCTCTCTCTCTCTCTCTCTCTCTCTCTCAAAAAGTATGCTATTGTGTCTAAGTGTTATCTAAGTATGTCTAAGGATGATATTAGGTGGAAAGGAGCTGAAATGTTC
>JADBJO010012316.1:5000-58889 GCA_016801955.1 Conus betulinus
GTCTGTGATGAAACAGGTTCAGAAGTGTTTGCCTGATTTTGCCGACAGAAAACGTGGGTGAAGATACACCCCCCTTGGGAGAGGAAAGGGCAACTCCAAATGACAAAAACCACCCATTTCGCTACCACATGACCGCTTACCCATCAAGAAACGCCTTTCCATTCAGGGCTTCCTAGGGACTTGAGATGGAGTTTGTAGCCGGTCAGAATTGTAGGTCAGACTCAGAGGCAGCAGGATCACCAAAGGGAAAGATCTGTTTCTTTCCATAAGGAATGATGCAATAACGTAAGGCTCTTCTCACTTCTTGCTCTGTGAAGAAGTGGCAGTGGGAGAAGAAAACAGGTGCAGGGATGTTTTACACAGAGCGCTCAGGCTTGTCCAACCAATGTCCCAAGAGAGGACTAAAACTGCCGTTTCGAACTGACTTTGGATGTGTTCCAACGTCACACCCGTGAAAGCTCCCTCTTCCAGCAGTTAGGAAGGATAACTCTTTCATTGTTTTCTTTTTTCCTTGTCCCACCCTACCCAAGTCAGGGTCAGAGTGCATGGCTGGCTGAGTTGCGAAAACAGCTATTCTAAACAGAAACACAGTCATCATCCAGCCTGCGGGTTAGTCCACCGGTCAAAAAACATCTTATTTTAACCTGGCTGAGAATGTATGGCAAGTTGTCATTTTTTTCAGTTATCTTTATGAATGGCAGAAACTGGAAACATCTTCATTCAGAGATCCGTCTTTTGTGTGTGTGTGTGTGTGTGTGTGTGTGTGTGCGTGTGTGTGTGCGTGCATGCGTGTGTGTGTGCGTGCGTGCGCGCGCGCGCACGTGCATGCATGTTTTGCTACACTGACAATCTCTGATGAACATGACTTTTTGTTTGAATACCCTCCTTTCCCCTAATGCCAGTGACACAAGAGCTCCTGCGCTAGTCTTGAGTTAACAAACAACAAAATCCCGGCTCACTTTCACCTACACTTTTTCTGGAATCATCTTTCCTCGGTGAGGCTGCTCTCTTGACAACCTTGAAATGAACTCTGTGTTGTGACTGTGGCGGAGGGGAGGCGGTGGAGGGGGAGGTGGTGGTGGTGGCGGCGGTGGGGCAGGCTGACAGGTGGACGGCTGAGTGAGTCTCCCTTCCTCCACATCACACAGACAGCGGCTGCATTTCAACCTGCTGGATCCTGACCCAACAGACTGCTTTTCATTGGCTGCCTTTTTAAGGTCCTCCTGTGACAACGATGAAGCGCTCCATTTCTTTTCCTGATTCTATCCAAAATTTTTCAGTGTTTTGGACAAAGTCATGAAGTCAAATCAAAGTGTTCGTAAAATATGAAAAAAACAAGAGTGATGCCTGTTTGACTAAGGTATAAATAAATACATGCCTCTCACAGAATGAAGGGCAAAGGGTGGCTGGGAAAGAGACAGGCATCTCAAATCAGTTCCAGGCACACAAACAAGCAGGTAGAGTTTCAGTGTGTTTTTGGGAACGCTTGTAATTGTCAAAGTTGTGAACTTTTTAAAGTCTTGTAACTTCCGTGTGGTGGTGGATGAAATGAATTAAAAGTGATGTTTCAGAATCTATCTTCCTGTGTAAGATAGAGATATTACTGTTAGTGCTTTACATTCATTCCCCCCAAAAAACAAACAAAAAAACAACAACTGCAAACCGACACCATAAAGCAGGTTCTATCCTACGTAGGTGACGTTTTCATGCTATTTTGATTACTTTCGTTTCTCTTTACCAATTTTACACACAAGAACGCAAATTTTGAAGACTTCAGCTTCATGTCATCTCATCCACCAGTACTGAAGTTACATGACTCTGAACTTCACAAATCTGAAGGGACAACTGTCCCAAAGTCCCATATACCTGTTCTGCATCCATACAAACACTTACACCTGGTTCAAAAGAAAACTATACGTACAAACACTTACACCTGGGTTCAAAAGAAAACTATACATACAAACACTTACACCTGGTTCAAAAGAAAACTGCGAGGCCTGCTGTTTCCTGAGTCAACCCAGCATTGCTCGGCTGGAAGTTGCTGGCCACAGTTTACCCTGTGCCTGCCACCCCACCCCCTTCCTGGCACAGGACCAGTGGAGTGAGCATCCCCCCTCCCCCACCTTCTCTCCCTCCTATACACGCCAAAGCTGAATTCCTGCACTCTCCTTATCTGGGTGAACAGTTCAAGTCAATCATTTCTTGATACTGGTTTTGCCTTTACTCTCCAGAAAGGTCACTGACGTATTCCAAATGTGCACCACAGAAATGTTTGTTATCATATTTTACCCTAACTTTACATCACATCCCTGATGCTTCATTGTGCTTGAGGCAGTCACCATGGATTTTCCTGTGATCAGTGTCTTTCTTTTCCCTACCATTTTGACAACGATACAATGTTCAACACTCATTTTCAAATCATGATGATCAACATCAACATCCAGTATCAGTCAAACACGATGATTTCAATGTTGAAAAATAAATGTATAATAAAAAAAAAAAAGCTAAAATTGCAACAAAAAAAGTCCATACCTTCTCTTTGAGGAGCTGCTGTAACTGTCCCTCAAGTTCCTGAATTCTGTGCAGCATTGTGTGGTACTCCAACCCTCCTTGCACAAAGTCTCGCATTCTGACATATCCCTGTAATGAGACTAGACCTGAGCAGCTTTCAACCTGTTACTTACATAAACAGGATCCATATGGGGTTGACAAGTTCAACATACCTTGACCTCTCCATGCCATTTTGAAACATTTCTATGACGCAAATTAGCTATTCAAATTCATCAAACACACAAAATACATGCCTACTGTTATCAAACTGGCAATGACAGTGACGCATGTTACAAGCTTAAATTTTAACACATTGACACTCACGTGTCCACACCAAGCCTTCGGGGAAAGGTTTTTGATTCAGTTTCATGACTTTTCCATGACGTCCTGGAAAATTACTTGTTCTAATTCCATGACCTGTGTTAACGCTGTATGCCTAAATTTTTTAATCCTCTAATCTCAAAGATTAAAACAAAACAGCAGCCTTGTACTCAGATTGTAGTTGAGGAAGCTTGGAAAATCTGTCAGTATCTGTAATAAACAAACTGTAAGTGTAAGACTGTTTTCAGTTGTACAGTATTGATTTCCCAAACCTGGCAAAAGCTGTTACCTTCACGTTAACCCTCACTGCGTGAATGTGTTCCTGTCAAAGCTTCTGGTCGATATGATACAGGTTCTCAGGGGCCCACATTTTATCTGTTCTCTTTTTAGTACCGTGTTCCTGCTAATCCCTGTTGAAATAGTAAGGGTCTTGGTGGACCCACACTTTTCTTTAACAATTGTTCATACACACGCATCACACGCACACGCACCCACCCACACCCACACCCACACCCACACACACACACACACACAGAGCTGCACATACCTTTAATATATCCGTCTGTTCATCTTTCCATTTCAATGTTACCGAGATATTATTTTGCAGAACACAAACATGAATATCCACATCTCCTAGCAATACTGTGCCTACAGTCTTCGTTTCCTTCTTTTCTTGCCAGACATCTTTCTTTTTGTTTCCAATGTTGATCTCATGGCTCTTATTTAAACTTTTTTTGCGGACCAAAAGAGATTGTACACCTCCAGTACTCGATTTCAAAAGGGCGTGCTGCCTCTGCTTCAAAGTTAATGAATGCAAAATCTCTTAAACACAACAGCTGACAATCCAGAGGAAAATCTCATACACACAGGCAGGCATGCACACACACACATGCATGCACGCACACACACACACACACACACACACACACACACACACACACACACATGCACACACACACACATATATATACTGCAAGCTTCCCTAAAGTCAGCACACTGGCTGATGTTTTGATTACACGGTGCAGCAAATGTGACCGAATGACTTTTAAACGACGCAACACACATGTGTCTTACCGACAAAGAATAAGTGACATAGAATACTCCGCCAGTTTCATGTTTCAAAATACTTTACTTAAAAAAAAAAAACACCTGCCAGCAACAACAGCAAAGGCTTCCCCCTTGACATCCTCAAGGAAGAGCTGAAAAAAAAATCATCTTTTCAATATTTGTCGCCTCAGGGTTTAACCAGAGCAGGACGGCAGAAATCAAGGGATGGGCAGGTCAGGAGGTCATGCCAGGGACCATTACGGTATCCGGAAAGCCCGTGTGGAGCCATGACCATTGACTGAATCAGCCTTCGCTCTCCCCCTCCCCCCAGCACTGCGATCACCATGTCAACAGATGTCAACTGTGACAGCTGACTTTAAAAATTGAAGATACTTCTCTCTCTCTCTCTTTGGTATGACTTTGGTTCTGTTACGTAAATAGCATCCTTCTGCATTATCCCAAAACCTACATCTATAACTCCTATCAACTATTTGAGACAGTGTACTAATTTAGTGGACTTCTTTTTAAAAGCGCCTTTCTCCATTATCACAAACCCACACCTATAATTTCTATCAACTATTAGGAGCAAAGTAACTAATCCAGTTAACATCTTTCAACATTATACAATACATGATGGAAAAAAAAAAAAGTTATTTTCAGAAAATGCTTTCAAGTGGACACTGAGTGTTGTAAATGGTAGGAATATATATATATATATATATATATATATATAGAATGGTAAAAGGAAGTTTTAAAATCGACAAGTCTGTTTCGAGCGCTGGCTCTCCTCAGGATGTTGCTCCCCAAGGGGTCGAGCATTTTAAGAATTTTATTAGGCATTTTAGTGGTATTCTTGATATATATATATATATATATATATATATATATATATATATAATTACTGAAATGAGTATATCTTATAAACAGACAAATAAATATGTATATTTTGACACATGTACAGATGTGGGTTTTTTCTGCCCCGACCGGCTCCTACCCAGAGTTGAGTTTTGCTGCGGACTCAGTTGGGAAGACTGGGACCACACAGTCGAGTTTCATCCACTAATGGATGCGTTTTCTGAGAGTGTTGCTCAAATTTCCTGACCAACACTGCAGGTGTCTGTATCTCTCGGGCCTGGTTGACGCCGGGATATATTATGAAAGGAAGCGTAGAGTACAGCCCTGTCATGTAGTCTCAGACCGAAATGGAATCCGTAGCATCATCATAATCATCCTCATTCTCATCGATCAGCATAAAAAAAAAAAGTCTCAAATTCTGTGGCCCTTCATGCCCTGCTCTCATGGTGATCTCAGTTTCGATGTCCTCTCCACGTCTGTGGCCTTGGTTTGGTTCTGTCGGGGTCACCGGTATCGGCGAGTCCATGGGGGCTGTCGCTGGACGGACATGGTGGCGCCCTCCGGAGGGAGAGCTCACTCACGCCGGCTCCGCGACTAAGCAATTATTGTCGTCAGTAGGGGGCTTAGTAGGTGGTGTCCTGCGTATGTTAGATCAGAACAGGCGCCACTGAACACCACTGAAGTGACTTGGCAGCAGTGCAGTGTCTCCTCCGGTGGGTTGCCTCTTGAC
Source organism: Conus betulinus (assembly GCA_016801955.1). NCBI lineage: Eukaryota > Metazoa > Mollusca > Gastropoda > Neogastropoda > Conidae > Conus > Conus betulinus. The sequence continues at coordinate 10,504 of JADBJO010012316.1, forward strand.
GACTTGACATTGACTGCTCCCCAGACCTTTCATAATATTTAAAAGAAAACACATTTTTATGCCATGGCGCACATAAAATTACTTTAAAAAAAAAACAAACAAACAAACAAACACTTCGCTGACCCTCAGATTCCAAGTTCCAAGTCCACACAAAGACCTCTGATGATCCATCAATAAGTTGAGAACCTTAGGCTTTGAAGTATGTGACCGTAACAGCATGCCTTAGGTAGCCATGAGAGATTACACAAACAACATCACATTCACAATTCATAGATGGCTATAGGATTTGGGTTCAGCATGGCAAAACAATTTTTAAAAGGTATTGGGAAGGCAGCAGATGTGCGTGTGTGTGCGCGCGTGCGTGCATGTGTGTGTGTGTGTGAGAGAGAGAGAGAGAGAGAGAGAGAGAGAGAGAGAGAGAGAGAGAGAGAGAGAGAGAGAGAGAGAGAGAGAGAGGTATTTTGTGATGATGGAAAAAGGTAAAGAAAAATAGAAAAAGAAGGAAAAACAAAGGAAAGTAAGAGAAAGTAAAAGAACAGAGAGAGAATAAGAGAGAGAGAGAGAGAGAGAGAGAGAGAGAGAGAGAGAGAGAGAGAGAGAGAGAGAGTGAGAGAGTCAGACAGACAACAGCCATATATAAGCCCAGCCGCTCTTGAAGGAGTACATGAGTATATTAGTATATACAACAATGAAAACTACAATAAATAACAATAAAACACTCTTTTGTGGTCATCAGGCAAGTCTGGAGATATTCATGGATCCAGACTTCCTCTCTTATTTTTTTGTCAAACACTGACAGGATTTTACGTCTCCGACATATTTCATAATTTACAACTTTAGGCAAAATGCCATTAGGACTATGACTGGAAATTATTTTCTTTTTCAAAAGAAAAAAAAAAAAAACGATTCTAAAGTCATCATCGTACATTTGTAACCTACCCGTTTGATCAGCTCTTGACACCATGATACACACAAGTCCAGCCGGGTGACAGATGAGGCACGCTGGCTGTATCCTCTGATACGCTCAATCACACCAGCCAGACTTTCCAGGCTGGCGTACAGTCGTTCAGAGGGGAAAATTTCTGCCACATTTGTGTGTCTGAAATGATAGATCCACAAAACGTCGGTGACAGAAATAGCCCAAGAACAAAGATCTCTCCTTCCAGAATCACAGGGGGGAGAGGAGAGAGAGAGAGAGAGAGAGGAGAGGAGAGAGAGAGAGAGAGAGAGAGAGAGAGAGAGAGAGAGAGAGAGAGAGAGAGAGAGAGAGAGAGAGAGAGAGAGAGAGAGAGAGAAGGGGGACTACTGAGTGTGGAAAGGGACAGAGAATAGCGGATAAAATAGGTTTTCTTCAGAAAAATCATACCTTGGACAATTAAACAAATTGTTTACAGCAAACTTCAGAAAAAGTGGAGCCATTTCAGAAAAAAACAAAATTGTCTTGAGAAGGCATGATCTTTCACCAAGCACATTCTAAGTAACTCTTGGTTCCTGTATCACTTTTTTTTTTTTTAAACTGAGCAATGGATAAGGGGAAATACTCTGGCCTTAGCTCTGTTCACTCCACTAAAGTAAACCATGATTCTCACAGCTTTAAATTGGAGCTGTCTAAAACCAGAAATCAATCGTGAGCATTGAATGCATTGAGGTTTGAGAGCAAAGTGATTGGTTGTACATGTAGTGGAGGAGGGAGTGGGATTACTGAGATGGGCTTATGGGATCTGGATTCCCAGGTAATTGTTGAAATAGGTAAGGAAAAAAAATCTTATTTTAATTAATAAAAGGACAGTCCATTTCCAATCAGATCAAAGCCAAAGACCTTGTTATGACATTATTAGTGATGAAATAATATTACCATCATGCTCATCCCTTAAGTGCTGCAAAATTACCCTACACTATCTTACAACAAGTTACACATAACATTTAATAATATGTGTGTGTGTGTGTGTGTGCGTGTGCGTGTGTGTGTTGTGTGTGTGTGTGCACGTGCATGTGTGATACTGCCTCTGCGTGTGTGTGTTGTGTGTGTGTGTGTGTGTGTGCATGCAAACATGTGAATGGGTTAGGAAAGGGGGGGTTGGGAAACTGTAAGACGAAGGTTGTCAAATCATTTTTGAGATAAATCATATTTTGAAAGATCTCAACTATAATCGACATATATGGAGCTGACCTGCAAAAACAAATCTCTCACTTGAACAAACGCACAAAAATACACACTCTAACATATGCATGTTGTCCAACAAACTTTAACATTTGTCAGTTCCATAACTATACATATGGCCTGGTACATAGGAAAACACTGCCTCAAATACCGATCATTAAGTCAAATATGCAGTCTATGAACACTTAATCTACACAAACGTGGTTTGCTGCATGGAATTCACTGCTTTGAACACACAGCTCTTGAGGGATCTAACTCTGTTTGTAACAGAATGGTTTGTTTCTTTAGTGGATTGTCATTGAATAGAATTTCTTTAAAATGTTTTTTTTGCTTTGTTTTACCCTTGACTGGTTTTACTGGAGGTTACTCTACTGGCTTTGATCAAGTGAACACCCACCCTCATGTATTGGTTTGCTTGACATGTAATGGGTTGATCTGGTATGACTGCTGCTTAGGCATGCACTGGGTTTGACCAAATAGGTGGGGTGGTACTAGGTTGGACAAAAATAATACCCTCGTATTTGTAGTGTCAAATCAGGTATTGGTTTGCAAAATCAGTTTTAAAGCTATTTGCACAATAATTGTTGGTCAGTGTGTGATAAGTCATCACTGTGGCAGTATACTGGAAGTTCTGATTAGCGAAGCGTTGACTGGCTATTAGCATCAATAGTACACACACATGCATTAAGTCTTTGACGTAAGTCACTCACAGTTTCATGTCCTGAATAATTCTAGTTTCAACTGAGTGAGGAACTCACTCATTCTGGGAGTGACATAACTGTTAATGATGCCTGAGTGAGTTTCAGTTTCAGCTTCATCAAGGAGGCATCACTGCATGCGGACTAGTCCGTATGCGCTACACACATCCGCTAAGTTTTGAGACCACATTACGCATGATTTAAAGCTGATTGATAAATGAATTAACAACTAAGATGAGACAATAGAGAGAGTCTTGTGGCTACGACTCAGCGGATGTCTGACCTATGTGTGTGTAGTGAATGTACATGTGTGTGTGATGTGTGGGCATGGGCCGATGTGTGTGCGTGGGTGCATGTGTTTGTGTGTGCCTGTACATGTGTGTGCATGTGTGTGTAGTAGTAGTAGTAGGGACTGGCTTCATTAGCCTTGACCTCGCGGTCTATCATGTGTCCCCTCTCGTGTGTGTGTGTGTGTGTGTGTGTGTGTGTGTGTGTGTGTGTGTGTGTGTGCCTGCATGTATTTGCGCGTGTGCAGAAGTGCGTGTGCTTGTGTCATTTGTGGGTTTGTGTGAGCACACGTATCTGCATATAGGCTATATGTGTATGTGCCCGAGTGAATTCTGACTGATCCACTGTAACCGTCACTTTAATGGTCCTACGTGTGAGCATCTGTCATCATGGGACGTTTTGAATTACGTTAACCGTCAAGTAAGTAAAGGTATCAATCACGCTGTGACACAAACCATGACAGCAACAGGCGTTGATCTGCCCAAATCAAACACTAACCATATTACTATCAATTGCACAAATGTTTTCTTTTACAATTCAGAGGATGATGAACGTTTTCCTCCTCTCTGAATACTTACGGGTTCATTTTCCCCCTTTTCTTTGCGTGATATGGTCTGTTTTTGTTTTCATCTAGAGTTGTCTGACATATTTTCTACGCCAATGAAGGGTGGAGCACTCTGCTTTTTCATGTCTACATATTTCGAACGGCGCGCGCATCCAAATCCAATCATATTTCTCCATTTTCTTAACAAAATGTCACGTGATATTTTTGCGGGTCCATTTTATCCACAATGGAGGCAGCGAGTGAGATGTTGGAAGCGAAGGTACCTGGTATGAAATGGTCACAGAATCTCCTTTGAAATTCATAATTGATACTTGCATTTAACAGCTTCAATGTTGCAGTGAACTGAAAAAAACAACAAAGAAAATTTCGGTAATGTTGTGATTACGGGACAGTTGCAAGTCACCTGTCCTGAACATTCTCAACGACATCATTTAACTTGAACAAGCTGAACTTTCTATCTTGATCTTGATCGTTAAGACGCTTGAGGCCTCGGTAGGCCAGTTCGTCTTTCCAGGAAGTAAATTCAGAATGCTTAATTTGGCATGCGTGGCTAGTGGTAGCAATCTGGATCATAGACCGTAGGCAGGTAGGCGTCCAACCTTCATTTGAAAACTGACATGGTAGGTGCTGTGACCACGCTGTCCGGCAAGCTGTTCCAGGTGTTGATGAGTCGCTCTGAGAAGCAGGAACTGCGTACGTTGAGCCTACAGTGTGCTTTATTCAACTCAAGACTGTTTCCTGTTCTCTCTCTCTCTGCTTACTGCGAGTGTGAACTGTAGCTGATCTGTCCTGTAGACATAGGCCTACTAGTTCCTGAACCTGATATGATATGAACGTGTCAATCATGTCACCACGTTTCCACGACTGGCGAGTCGTTCTGGGTACGGCTTCTCTTTCAATGAGCCTATTAGCTTGGTTGCACGGCGTTGCACATCCTCGGTGTCTTTGCAGAGGGCCTTTGAGTGTGGGTTCCATACAGTGTGCCCATATTTCCACCAGTTGTCGGACCAGCGACTTGAAGGGCTGGATAAACAGGTCCTCAGTAAGATAGTCAAATGAGCGCTGTATGATGCCAACAACCTTGTTCGCCTTTGCTGTGATGCTCGCGACATGCACCTTGAAATCAAGTTTGTCGTCGATCAGGACGCCTAGGTCCTTCTCCACATCACTTGCTGTAGCAAAGGCCAAGTTGTAGTCTTCTCCTTGGTTGGTCTTCCCCCTCATGTAATAGACTGCCTCTGACTTCCTGTTCCCCAGCTTCAATATGCTGCACTTCTCAGGTTGAAATCTGAGTAACCAGTCTCTCGACCACCGCTGGAGTCTGTCAAGGTCATCCTGAAGTATGTGCGTAGCTGCTTCCTGATCACTTCTTGTGAAAATCTTTGTGTCATCAGCAAACAACTGTACACTGCTCTCCACTCGGTTGGGGAGGTCATTGACGCATCATGAACAGCACCGGACCCAATACGCTTCCCTGTGGGATTCCGCTTGTCACATCAGCTTGCTGTAATGATGCTTAAATTCACGATCACCCTCTGTTTTCTCATGCCCAAGAAAACCTCAATCCACTGCAAGACGTTCCCCAACACTCCATGGGCTTTAACCATGCTGACCAGTCGACGGTGAGGCATGCTGTCAAATGCTTTCTGATAATGCATGTAGATCACGTCCACTGTTAAGCACTTTTGTCCACATATCCAGAACATCCAAAAGCTGGGTAGCACGTGAACACCCCTGGACGAAGCCATGTTGTTCTCTGCATATCAGACCGCTGGCTTGGTGATGCTCAATCACCTGCTCCCTCAACAGAGTTTCCATAACCTTACAAAGAATGAAAGTGAGACTCACTGGCCTGTAACTGTTTGCTAGAAGTTTGCTCCCTTTCTTGAAAATTGGTGTCACTATCGCTGTTTTCCAGTCCTGCAGTAGCTTCAATTCCTCAAGAGACTTCCTAAGCAGTAGCGTCACCAGGAGCGCCAGTGTCTCAGCAGCCTCGGACGACAGCAACGGGTTAATACCATCTGGTCCTTGGGCCTTGCCAGTCTTGAGGTTCTTCAGCAGCTTTTTCACTTTTTTAACAATGATGTCAAAGTCAGTGAGTTCACTTCCATAGTCATACTGGAGGGGATCAGGCAGTTCACTATCTCCTTCTGTCATAAAAAAAAGCTTTGGAAGAAATGGTTCAACAACTCTGCTTTTTCTTTGTCTGATGATGTTTTTGATCCATCTTCTATATGTAACAGTAGTATCAAGTTATTGTCACAAAAATATCACTGAACGTGTTATATTTCAAATACTTGCAGAATATGCACATTCTGGCATTACTACCTACTGAAATATTTGGTTGGTTTTGCAAATCTGAAGGCCGAAAACCTTTAAACACTTCGACAAAATCATCATTTATTATCATATCAGTGACATCTTGGCATTTACAGCCTTTAGCCTGCTTAATGTAGATATTTATAGGGGTTTTAGCGAGAAATATATAGTCTTTTTCCTGCACTTTTATAAAGCGCTTGTGTGGTTTAAAAAAAATTTGAATCAATGCCAGTCAACATTTGTTTGAAATACAAGGTGCATCCAGTGTTTATCAAGACGGTTTTTTGAAAGTGTTAACAGTTTGAACTGCTCCTACAACATTGACTGGCAAGTTAATCCAAGTATTAACAATTCTGCTAGTGAAAAAAAAAGTTTGCTGTTTTTGAAGTTTTAGTAACTTTTTTTTAGTTAGTTTGAACAGGTGCCCCTCTAGTTGTAGATTCTGTATTCAAATGAAGTAGTGTGCCAGTGGTTTTAATGTGTTATAAAAACCATGTGTAAGTTTGAATCATGTTGCCACGTAAGCGCCTGTATTCCCAAACTGGTAATCTTAAAAACTGAAGCTTTTGTTCATATGAATGCTTCTGCAGACCACTAATCTTTTTTGTGAATCTTCTCTGAATATCTTCAATGGGATTACTGTGTTTTTTTTTCAAATTTGTTGTCCATACAGCATTGCCATATTCAATAACCTGTTTGACTAATGTTGTAAATAATGGAACCATTACTTCACTATCTTTGCACTGAATATTGCCTACTACAATCCCTGCTAGTCTGTTTGCTCTTTTAATGGTTTCATTAACATAAATCAGAGTCTGTTATCAGTTCTAGATCTTCTTCAGCATTAGTTTCATTTGCTGACAGAAATATATTGATATATATCGGTGTTGAATTATTGTGAATTTTATATTTGCTATTTTGTTAATGTTTCAGTTCCAGAAGGCAGAATCGGACCTTACTCTGCTGACTAGAAAACTTGAACTACGATGCCAGGATGAGGCTGCAGGGGATAACAGAGTGAGTGACGTTGAACTTTTTGAAGGCTAGGAACACGCCTGCAATTTCCTGGGTGTTCTTAGATCACTACTGCACCTTATCGTCCTTACATATGTACAGTTTCTGTTACGATTGCACAAACCTGAATGTGACTTGAACAGGGTGTTGGGAATAATCCCTGACTTTTACTCTGATCCAGATCTGTGCCTCTGATACACTTTTAAATTCAATGGGTTTATTCTTTGGCTACATTCCATCTTTCCACCCATAATCTTGTTCTGTTAGTTTTGTATAATCTTACTGAAAAGATCTATCCACCCTTTGATTGGATGTTCAGTACTAAAATTTGATACACTGGACATCCTCAGGCCCTATGTTTTTAAGAACAGAATCGGACCAGATATCTTTGTGACCAGCCAACCAACCAGTAATTTGGGAGGGGGTGATGGCACCTTGGTGAATGTATGAAAAGAAAACTACACTCTATAGCATTTCTAAAGTTTTCTTACCAGACAGGCCTCCTATCATCAGTATCAGTATTCAGTGAGGAAGATTTGGGTTTGTCATGGAAGGTCGTACTATTAGAATCATTTGCTGTCGTTACAACAGTGACTTCAGATGATGACATCAGCTTTCAGAACTTGTATAGAGCAGCCTGGTGTGCCAAATACACTAGTTTTTATTTAAATTTAAGGAAAGTAATCTTGGATGACAAATCTCTCTCAACAACAAGTTTATGGTTACCAGCTGTTGTGGCGAAGTGGTTAGCGTCGCGGACTCCCGGCTGGGAGGTCGTGGGTTCGAATCCCAGCAGAAGTCATGGGTTTTTTTCTGCCCCGACCGGCTCCTACCCAGAGTTGAGTTTGCTGCGGACTCAGTTGGGAAGACTGGGACGACACAGTCGAGTTTCATCCACTTAATGGATGCGTTTCTGAGAGTGTTGCTCAAATTTCCTGACCAACACTGCAGGTGTCTGTATCTCTCGGGCCTGGTTGACGCCGGGATATATTATGAAAGGAAGCGTAGAGTACAGCCCTGTCATGTAGTCTCAGACCAAAATGGAAATCCGTAGCATCATCTTAATCATCCTCATTCTCATCGATCAGCATAAAAAAAAAAAAAAGTCTCAAATTCTGTGGCCCTTCATGCCCTGTTCTCATGGTGACCTCAATTTCGACGTCCTCTCCACGTCTGTGGCCTTGGTTTGGTTCTGTCCGGGTCACCGGTATCGCGAGTCCATGGGGGCTGTCGTTGGACGGATGTGGTGGCGCCCTCCGAGGGAGAGCTCACTCGCGCCGGCTCCGCGACTAAGCAATTATTGTCGTCAGTAGGGGGCTTAGTAGGTGGTGTGTCCTGCATATGTTAGATCAGAACAGGCGCCACTGAACACCACTGAAGTGACTCGGCAGCAGTGCAGTGTCTCCTCTGGTGGATTGCCGGTGCCGGGACTGTGGCGGGGCTGACCGGGCTGTGGCTGTGGACAGGGTTCGGAATGAGCGGCGTGGGTGCACTGCCTCTGAGGTGACGCAGAGGTTGGGACAGCAAAAAAAACCACAAGTTTATGGTTCACAAGTCTGCACATGTAATTGTAGAAATGGCCATTGATTTGATACTTGTCAACCTGATAAGATGGTGTTTGAGAGTTCTAAGCTTTTATAAAGCTGTTTGACATTGTTGGTTGTTCACTGGTAATCTGTGTGTTCACAAGCGGCAACAGGACTAGCTTGTGGATTGAGAGTGGTAGAGTTGGCGTTTTTGTGAGAGGAAAGACAGGCAGTGAACAAAATGATGCATGAAACAGCAGTGTATGCTACACACAAGTTGCTTTTACATGAGGTCTTTATGTGAAAACTGATAATGGAGGGGGGAGGGGTGGGTCAAAGGGGGGTTCAGAAGGGGGTTATCGAAAAAAAGAAAAGGAGCAAGAACTTGAATTCAGTAAATGCATGATGTTTAGCACGATATTGAGTGATCTGTGATCTCTGTTATTAGCTCCTCTTTTCTTGCCTGTTTCTGTCTCGGTCTCTGTATGTTATGTGTGCGAGCCAGTCAGAACTTCCTTGTAATGTGTAAGTGTGCACGCGCATGCACATGCATATTTTCAGTACATTTTCTAGCAGTTGTAAAGTATGACCCGAAAATTTTGTGACCTGAAGATTTGAAAACCAGTGTTCCGCACCCAGTCTGACCCTCTCACTGGTGTATGTGTGACTCAGAGGTTCCGTTAGACCGGCATATGCCGTTTTTTTACCGGTAAATATTTGCCTTGTACCAATAAAAATAAAAGTCACCGGTACCATGTACCGGCTGAACAGCCTCTCTCTTGCATACACACCCTGTCTCAATGCCACCTGGTTGTCGTCAGATGAGAGGATGGCCACACAAGTGGTGGGAACTAACAGGAAGTGTGGTGACGACAGCCACGCGTCATCACTCTTCCACCCTTGCCCCTGCCTCTCCTCCCTTTTTTTTTACCCGAGCTAAAAAATGGACTGCGCTCATTAATACAGCCAGTGTTTATGGTAACGGTTTGTTCCATTTCTGTCTGGGTGAACCAAGCATTTCACCCCCTCTCCCCTCCCGCCCCACCCCTCCCCCTACCCTCTCTCTCTCTCTCTCTCTCCACACACAGGCTGAGCGCACGTGTTTCACACTGAACGTTAACTAGGCCTAGACGAAGGTTTCTTCTGTTCTCTGCAAAAATGGCGCAGCAACGTTCGATACATTCGTTTTTTACAACAAACAGTCAAGCAAGTGGCAGCACAGCTGAAAGTGGAGATACTAGACCTAGATCTAATAAAAACTCAACTGAATCTGTACAGTCAAACTCAGAATCAGCAGCAGATTCTTCTTCAGCATTAAAACCCAATAAACGACAGAGGACAAAAGAATACAACAGTGCCTGGGTGTCTGAATTTCCTTGGCACAGAAGAGAAGATGAAAAAAAACTGGCAAGTCGGCAATTTTCTGCACAGTTTGTGAAGAAGCTAAGAAAGTTAATGGCTTTACAAAAGGATCATGCAACTTCCAACGATCAGCATTAGTTGAGCACCAGAAAAGCGCCAGCCATGTAAGCGCCGTTTCCATAATACAACAGAAAAAAACGCATGGCTAATGTCGTTTCACACGTGCAAGATATAACTTCATCAGCGCTGCAAGAACAACTTAGAGTTGTTTTGTGGATGGCAAAAGAGGACATCGCACCAACAAAGTTTGACAGTGTCCTTTCACTTTTGAAAGCAGCTGGCTGTCCTTCGCTAGAAAAAGCTGCAACTTACTCTCATCAAGATATCGTTGAAGAAATGGAGAAAGCATTAGTTCAAGCTACCAATGAACAGATTGACGACGCCATCTCAAGAAGTGGCCACATCGGCATCATCATTGATGAAACTGTCAATGTCACCATTGACAAAAAGCTCATCATCTACTTAAGGATTGTCAAAGAGGAAAAACCAAAGACTGTGTTCCTGGGAAATTTCACTGTTCGTGACGGCACCGCTGAAACGATTGCCACCACGGTGAGAGAGGCACTTGCAGCGAGACAGATAGACTTTGAAAAAGTCATTGGACTGGCATCTGACGGTGCTAGTGTCATGACAGGGCGACTCAACGGTGTAGGTGTGAAGCTGAGGCAAGAAAACAACCCATTCCTCATTCACATTCACTGTGCGTGCCACAGAGTTGCTCTTGCGTCACAAGATGCTTCAAAAGCAGTGAGGAAAATCTTGGACTTCAAAAACACTGCAAACAGCGTCTACAAATTCTATCAATATTCTGCAACACGCAACAAGCGACTGAAAGAACTGAATGCTGTGCTCAGTGATGATGATTTTACTAGCTTGAAACAACCATGCTCAGTCCGTTGGCTTTCTCTCCAGAGGGCAGTGGACTCACTTTGTCTTAACTGGCCAGCCATCGTTATGGAATTAGGGGAGGAGGCATCTCGACAAAACAACGCTGTGGCAGACGGCCTATTACGTCAGGTGCAAACGTTTGCATTCATCGCTGCGTGACTATGGCCAAGATGCACTAAACGTTGTCCTTGACCACCTGGAAATCAACGCACGACACATCCGACGGAAGCCAAAAGGAGCCAGTGCTGAACTGCAGTCAGGATGCTCGCGAGAGTTCAAACCACTTCAAAGCTGCACTCAAAGGGCATGGCAGGCTGAATTTTGAAACATTGGCACTGGTCATGTCCGTGACTACAAAGACGTTTCCCCCGAATTTGCCAACTGGCGCAGCATCGGTCTTTGTATATCCAGTTACCAGTGGTGCCAGCAGAAAGAGGATTCAGTCTGCAAAATAATTAGAACTAAATCGTGCCAAAAGACGTGGCAGTCTGTCCGAACGGTGCCCGTGTCAACAGATTAATGCTGTTGTCATCAGAGGATTGTGGGGTCGCTCTTTGTGATCAGTTTCCGGGGGGTTTTTTTGCCCGGGCGACGCGAACATTTGTCAACGGGCATGGCGCGCAGGGTGGGGGGGGGGGACGGGGGCCGCAAATAGGCCTAGATGAAGAATCTGTTTAGTCTTCTGTGTACGGGGTCCAATGGACTGGGGGTGCTGGTGGGGGTGAGATTTTGTGACTGGAGTACACTCATACATCGGCCTTGTGGCTGATTGTATATTTCTTGGTGCGGCGTGTGTGGTGTGTGTGTTGTGTGTGTGTCGTGTGGTTGTGTGTGTGTGTGGGTGTGGTGTGTGGTTTACTAGTGTGAGTTAGTGTGTTCAGAGTTACTGTGACAGTTGCCAGACACTTCCCGCGCTCGGGGTCAGACTCTCACGGCTCAATATTCAAGTGCCGATGCCTCCTGCTGATTTTCAGATCGGCCTGACTCTGAGATTGAAAAGTTGTTGGCGTGTGCAGTGACAGTAATATCCTGGCAGAGCCCATGGATTTTACATCGGCGTGACGCGTCAGATCTTTCCGACAGTGACAAGGTTAACTTGTTTGTTGCTGTGTCAGGTTTGTTGTGCAATTAAGTTACCTTCAACGGGAAACTGTTACGATGCGGATGAGATCGTTCATTCATTTTGGGTAAGTGGGTTTTTTCAGTTTTCTACTTTGATATCTGCCCGTTTCGTGGTCACTGCAAATGATGTGCTGTCATCGGTTGTTGCATTAGTCCGGTTCCGTGTAGTACACTTGCAGTTGTTTTTGTCATGATTGACGGGGGGGGGGGGGCCAATACTTTGATTTTACATTTTCTATGGGCTGCATGATTAGGGATAGAGTACCGGCTAGTGCTTGGCTTGTACCAAGCCAGCAATTTTTTTTCTGCTGTGGTCTGGAAGACGGAAGCTCTGTGACTTTTATGACTTTGTGTGGTTGTGTGTGTGTGTAGTGCGTGTTATGTGGACACACACATACTCATCAGTGCACGCTGACACAAATATCACATTAGCAGTGAAATAGGATACTGGATTGTTTTTTTTCTCTTTGGGGGGGGGTTTGATTCCTAGAAACAATTCTTGGCTCGCTTTGTTAAATCAGGGGTTGAAAGTTGTTTTGTTTGTTTTTTTTTGGTTCTGTTGGTCTGATGTACACGTAGATCAAAGAAGGTTGTTGACATTACAGCTTAGGGCTGCTGCGTGTCCGAACTCTCTCACGTGTACTGAGGTTGTCATTAATCCATAAGCAGTTACAAGGGTGGGGGGAGTGGGTAACGGTGAGTTACTGGACTTTTTTGCATGGAGGGGGTTGTGCGGCGTTTAGAGAGAGAGAGAGATGAGAGAGATTTTGGTTTGTTTAATAGGTGAGTGCATTTTTCATGTTCTGCATACGTCTACATTTTTTGTGTGGATAAGTTTTTGTTGTGCTGTGGCAGGGGAGGGGGCGGTGTGAGTGTGTGTGTGTGTGTGTGCCCGTGCGCTCATAGCACACTGGGCGGGGGGCGCGCGGGAGAGAGAGAGAGAGTCGAAAGAGAGAGAGAGTTGTGTCAGTGATTGAGTTAATAGGGGGTGTGCGTGGTCTCGCATACACGTGAGATTAGGGAGAATTGGGGGGGGGAAGGGGGGCATGATTGTGTTGTGTGTGTGTGTGTGAGTTTTTAGGGTGTGTTTAGGGGGGGTTCATGACGTTGCCGAGAGCGGAGAAGAGAGAAGAGAAGCGTTGTCAGTGAGTGAATATGGGGAGGCGTGCTCGACGTCAACGAGAGGTAGGGGGAAACTACTTACAATGTTAAATGTTTCCCTGTTAATTTTTCCTTTATGTTTTTTTATGTCTTTCAGATGTTATTTGTATTATTCTTGTTTTCTCATTTATTTATTTAGGTTTTATCCTTTTAAAATGTCAGTACGACACTATGTTAATCTGACAGTAAATGGTTTCAGTCAGTCAGTGGACACATACATGTGTATGCATGTGTATATGTATTTGCGGTATATATTTGTGTGTGTGACTAAAATGTATTGTTCATGTGTTGGTGTGATTCTGAGGTTAATTATGTGTGCATGTTTTGTTATCAGGATATGTCAGTGTATGTGTGTGGTTTGCAAAGAAAATACATAGAATTTCTGTTGGCCAGTTTGTGACACTGCCAGTCACATCATTGCTTCCTGCAGAATTTTTCTGACGGCCAGTTGCATGGTACAGTAGTCTTGGCTCCTTTGTTAAATCAGTTGAAAGGTGACCATTCACATCTCATCTTAAACTATGATAGTGTAGCCAGGTACATTAGTTTATTTTTAATGTTCAATAAGATCAAAGAAAAGAGACAAGGGAGAGAAAGACCCGATTCCTTCCATGTTGCTATCATGACATGAGTGCGATGGCCTGGCACACAAGCTTGGTATGTAAAGCCCATTTCTGAATTTCATGCGAAAATGCTGCAGACGCATAGGCAATGTATAGTTCAGGACATAAGCCAGTACAAATAAAAGTCAATCTTTCACTTTTCACAGTAATTGCAATGAGCACAGATTATTTTCCCTTTGGGGAGAAATTCCTGTTCTTGCTTGTTTTCCTTTCTCTCTCTCTCTTTTTTTTTCCCCCTGGAGATGGCCAGTACACCCATGGCATTTTTTTTTAGTGAAATTCTGATATGGAGTCTAGCATACTAAGCTCGTTACTAATCCGTCATTACGTTTTGCTCTTGTCACACCACTACAGATGGCTACTTCATCTCAGTTACTTACAGCAAGAAGAAATATAGGGTAGCGGTGATGGGGGATGGGAGTAGATTTTTTTGTTGTTGTTATCTGTTTGTGTCCAGGGAAACAAAACTATCTGGGAATTTATGGCCCCATAAAGTGATTTTTGATATCGCATCTTCTCCATTCATACAGAGCAATAATCTACTCCAGTTACATCTATCATGTAAATGTACATGTAGTCGCAGATAAACTTTTGTACACATTTTTATTCTATTCTATTTGTTAGTTTGCTTTTTAAGAAAAAAAAAAATTGTGTGTAGGTTTTTGTCATTGTTGTTGAATTTAGCTAATGGTTTTCTTTTGTTGCTCCATGTGGATTTATGAAAATCTACAGCTGTGCTTTGCTGTTGCAACACTGGTGGGTCATTGACTTTTTGCAGAGAAATCCTCTTGAGCTACTGCGCAGAGTGAACGCGGTTAAAGATGAGTACAAGGCCTTGGTACAGGAAGCGGCTGAAATACAGAAAGCGCAGAGTGTAAGTGTGAAAAGGAGAACAATGCTGGGGCAGAACAGTCATGACAGAGGTGCAGTGAAACTTGCCTCTACAGGACACCCCCCCCATCCCCCCCTCCACCCCCCACCTAATGCCCACCCCTCTGCCTATCCTGACAAATACTCACACGCTGTCAGGGGACATGAAAGTAAGAGTTTGCTACATGCCAAACATGAAAGAAGTCAGTAAATTCAGGGTTAGTGTTTAATTGTAATTACCCGTAGTTTACCAGTTTGTATGATGAAATGCCGATATAAATATCTGCCACTGATACTTCATACTTAATTTTTGTTGTTAACCCTTTTGCAGTCGGAGGTAAATTTTTCAAAGTCAGACCTCTATGATGAGAGACGAGAGTTAATTGTGCCACTTCTTGTGTGCTGACCAATTTCAGGATCCTTTTTAATTTATTAATTTATTTTTTTAGTTGGTGGTGTTTTTTGACATGGAGGGGCCACCAGGAAAATGCATTGTTAGCTGAAGTGTGAATCCAGGTCTGCACACATTTCAGCTTCACAGACCACAGGGCTGATGTAAAGCAGCAACAAATGAAGATTTTTCATGAAGTGAATTGAAAAGAACCCCATATACATATTATCGACACAAACAAATTTGGTGAGGCCAAGGGTGCCATTGGACTGAAGTCAGTTGGTCTGTGACGCTGTCACTTGGATTATTGATGTCTTTTATTCTTAAGATGAAGTATCGCCCCACAGTTAATTAAAATACTGTCTCTTGAATTAGCATGAGAGTAGATTCTCATGGTTAATTTGCCATTCTTGTTTTTCTTTCTTTCTTTTTTTTTTTTTTTTTTTTTTTGCTTGGTAATGTATTCAATACAATAACAGTGGTGGGACAAAAGTGGGTAATTTTTTTACAATGCACTGTATTAAACTGAACAGTGATGAGACTGTCAGTGAACTTAGATACAAGTCATATGAGTACATGAGACTCACTATGAACTATGTTACGCATGAATAAATGCGTTGGGCCTTGTGTGTTTTCAGGGAGCAATGGACTATTTCCGTTCACAGCTGCCCATTGTCATGCAGGCCCTTCAACAATTGCAGCTCCAGGTTGGAATGGGGGTGAGTCACGCTGAATCTGCTTCATGAGAGTTGAAAAAGAAGAAAAGGACATCCAAGTTGCTCAGCTGTCATGGTGGACAGACGTTTTGTGAGGTTTCACATTGTGTAGAAATAGTTGAATATTGTGTAGATGGATATTGAAATGGGTGGGTAAGGATGGGTGGGTGGGGAACGCATACAGAGGAGGGAAGTTTAAAATGTTTTTTTTTCAAAAAAAAAAAAGAAAGAAAGAAAGAAAGGGGGGGGGGGGGGGGGGGGGGGGGGGGGTGGAGAGGAAGAAAAGGAACCAGATTGTGTAAATGTAAAGATTATGTGAAGGTATCTCTTGATGATTGTTCACCCATGTGAATGTAAAAATTGTGTGAAGGTAATGTTGTTCACCCAGCCAATCTCTGCTTGAGATGTACACTAGAAGCACTTCATACTACACCCAACGGATGCCGGAATTCCAAAGGCCATAACTCTGAGCTCTTACGTGGCAGAAATGACACTTTGCTCCCACTTCTTAAATCATTCACTATTCAGTTTTTGATCAATTTTTAAGAGGGATTTTGCTGTTACTTAGAGCCTGGAAAACGCTGTTTCTAACACGAAACATGATACGTTGTTATTGAGCAGCGTTTGTGAAAATGAAATTGTGTTTGATGCAGATGATTTGATTAAAGAGTCACTGTCAGATGTGCACATAAGTGATTTACCTGAGATGGTCCTGATTTTCTATTAAAAACAAACAAACAAACAAACAAAAAACACAAAAAATAAAAACTGTTGCTGGATGCCAATGATCAAGAGGGAAAGAAAAGGAACAAGTTCTGAATTTATTTTGAACTTGACTTCAGATGTAGTTGTGCTGAATTTCAAATGAAATGAAGTGGAACTTACCAAGTGATGTGCATGGCCTGCAGTGTGATGTAGTTGGAGACAGCAGAATGGGTCTGTTGAAATTCTGGTCAATGAAAATGCATGCTTTCTATATCTGTTCAGCTAACTACTTGATTGTGATCATAGTAGAAGAAGAAAAAAAAACAATGGACAAAATTGCTGTATTTGACCACTTTGGTTTACCTTTACTGTATAGCTTGGTAATCAAAAGTAAAAGAAAAAAAATCATTAATGTGAATTCATGTGATAGCAAAATATCAGAAATACAGCTCTCCCAAACTTAATGATGATGTTCTAGCATGAAGAAAAGTTTCGGAAAGTTCGCTGAAAAGTGACAACATTACATTTTAAAGAGGTACATCCTCTTTCACACACATTTTGATGTATGAACGCAGCTTAAAAAGAAGTCACATTGTGAAGCTGAGAGTTAAGGAATGTTTGGTGGTTTTATGATTGTTGTGTGTGTGAGAGTGTGTGTGTGCTAGTTGTTGCTGAAGGTAAATACTCACGGTTCCTTACACAAGTGCTTTCCCCATCCCAAACCTCCCATCCACATCTTTTCCAGAAACATGCACAGTTTCTGCTGAAATAAATCTTCCCAGCTTGTATTTCCTGTGGTGGGCAAGAAACTGAGCATCTCTCTGAGTTTAAAGTCAGTACATATTTTGTATTTTTGGTCTTGTCATTACTGCCCTAATTATAAAAGAAAAAATGTATTCATTGTGTGATTGACTTTTTTTGAGACGGCTCCCCTCTGACTTTTTTTAGATGGCTCCCCTCTCCCAAATGAAATCTGTAATTGGCAAGAATAACAGCATTTTTGTGCGTGTGTGTGTGTGACAGGGTTCAGAGGCGGACAGAACCAAAGTGGAAGAATTGCAGGATTTGCTGGGAATCCAGATGGCGTCCATCATCACTCCAGTGGTAGAGTGTAATGGGCCAACTGGACACACGCAGCCATCAGACCCAGCTGTGAACGATGTTGGGGAGAATCATGAGGAATCACTGGGAGCAGAAGAGGAAGAGAAGCAACCTGGTGCTTCTGTTAGCGAATTAGTTGGTAAGTGTGTTTGAGCATTGACATTGAGATCTGTGAGATCTGCAGTGGGGAAACAAGCTAGCAAGCTAGTTGATGAGCTGTGCAACAATGTGATGATGGATCAGTAATTTTGAAAGTTGGACATGACTAGCACTCTCTATATCGGTTTTGTAATGCATTACTGTCAGTGGCAGCAAGGACAGAAGGAACTAACCCTTGGAAGTAGCGGAAATGTTGATGTTTACCAAGTATTCTACACAACACTGCAGAAACCATGTAATGCTGAAGGTGATGATTCCATTTGTTTGTTAGGATGTGTTAAGGAAACAAAAACTTCTGAACTTTAGAAGGAAGATAAGTCTGCTTCCTGAAGGTTTCTGATTTGGCTGAAAACGAGAACTTTCTCTGTTGTGCAGGCTACTTCTTTTTCAAGGTTTTTCCCCCTGCGACAATGGCAGTGGTATGATCGATCAGCAGCATTTTGCTCTGATTTTGACGACGAATCATGATACAGAAAGTGATAAGGCTTTTAATCTTATTAACCACTGATGTATTTGGATGACAATAACTTTCCAGCTCACTTGAATGATAAATGTGATTTTGAACCTGGGTAATTTTAATCCAGTGCTACAGATGACATTTTACAGACAGCTCGATTCATTTATGGGAATTTTGAATGGATGTAAATTCCAACCACTGAGGTATTTGGATGACAACAACTTTCCAGCTCACTTGAATGATAAATGTGACTTAGAACCTAGAGAATTTTAATCCAGTGCTACAGAGGACATTTTACAGACAGCTTAGATCATTTATGGGAATTTTGTGTGGACATAAATTCCAGAACTGTCAAATAGATTTAATCACTTGAATGTCAAGTACTCGAAGGATCTATCAGATAGATATGAATTATATGACTATATGAATGATATAATACTTTACTATCAAATGGGTCTGAATTACAGACTGTCAGATAGATGTAAGAACACATTAAATGAATATATAAAAATTGCATGACTGTCAGTTGAATGTAAATGAAGACTTGGATTAACAAATGGGTTTATGAGTGGCTGAAAAATGTTGTGTAGCATAGCTGAGGTATAGTTGGAGGCTTTTAGTATATACACTGAAGCTGAGAAAGGAAAATGAGGAAAGTGAAAACAGTAGTTTGTTTTGTGTGTGTGTTTTTTTTTTTTTACATTAGGAACAAAGAAATATATTACCCAGTCATGTTTTATAAACATTTGATTCATTATGCATGCATGACTTGTCTGCTGTTATGGAAGGAGAATACCTTTGCTTTTTGTTTGGGATAAGTAAGGAAAGCTTGGAAGGATTAAGTTTTGTTCTTAACTGTCTTGATATAGTTCAAAAATACTGCACCACTCTGTAGTGTGCCATGATTCGTTTACTGTTAACCAAAAGTTGGCTACCAGTTTTCTTTGTTGGGAGGGTCCTGTTGGTCTTAAAACGTTTATCTATCCTACACATTTTCTACAGATTTCAAGAGTTTAGGGTCCTAATGTGTTTGACAGTGTGTTGGTGATTTGGGGGCCACAAAGCTGTATTCATTTTCCCATGATGTTGCAGAAGACCCTGTACAGACCAGAGCTGCCCTTCGTGCAGAGAGCCAGGAGCTGGTGGAGGTCAGTCAGGAGGAGTTGGAGTCCGTGTCAGAGTTGATCCGAGGACGTGTGAAGCTCTGTGATGTCAATGCTGTGAGTGGAGACCATGTTCTGTGGACTTTGCGTTTGGTGGATAGGACATTCGTGGTCAGCTTAAGTTTCACGTTTGTCTGAATGAATGACAGGACGATTTGGGTACTGTTAATTGTATGTTGTTGCTTGACCCTCTTGCGTTGGCATTTTCCAACCCAAAACTGCACCTAGTATTCGTATTTTTTTTTGAGAAATCAGTGGAATGCGATCAGTTCACGACCCTAGTGTGTGTGAATGAATTGTTTCCCACACCTCGTACTACTGTCAAGAATTCATTGGACACCTCACAGGGATGCCCATTTATTTTGGCCAGCCTTGACTTAAAACAAGGTCGCAGTGTGTGAGGGAAAGTAACACAGCATGTGCGCCACTTGCGGCCGTAACGAACACCCAGGGAGACAAACAGAGCGGCTGGATACGGGGCGAACAAATGCAAGAGGGTTAAACCTATACTTTGACAAAGCACTGTACTTAGTTCATGCTGTTCTGAGTCCTAAGGGGGTTGCAAACAGCTGCTGTGAAGAGACAGAGCCTATGACTGGTCTCAGTGGAAAACAAGTGCCTGGAATCAGGCAACATTGAAGTCTAGAATTCATATTTTTCAAAAAAAATTTTAGATGTAATTAATTGCGAACTGCCAAGAAAATGTAGACAAATGGATCACAAGACAAAACATGACGCATTTCAACCTCTTAGGTCTTCTTCAGGCAAGTTACAAAACACTCAGGACAAAGAAAATGAACGAGCAATCACTCATCTTCATTCTCTTCTTCAGCGCAAGATCAGCGTTGAATGAATGAAGATAAGTGATTGCTCATGCGTCGTCTTTGTCCTGAGTGTTTTTTATCTTGCCTAAAGAAGACCTAAGAGGAGGTTGAAATGCGTCATGTTTTGTCTTGCGATGTGTTTGTCTACGTTTTCTTGGTGATTCGCTATTACTTACGTTTAGAATTTTATAGATTTCTGCCTGCAGTTGCCTCACTTTGCAACTGGTGTTTTTCAGTTTACTTTCCACTTTGAACAACAGCATTGAATATAGTTGCAGGAAAAATTGTCTGGTGAAGCAGTCTCTCGATATGGCACGTTGGCTGTGGTTTGAAATGGACCTAGTTGCTTAGCTTCAGATACAATTGCAGATATTTTTCTGAAATGTTTCTGTAATGTCCAGTTGCCATCTCTTAATTTTTCCAGAGTTTTTACATAAATCCTCATCAGTATGTAGCTTCACAGAATTGATGCAACTTTATCACTAACAATTGATGATAGGCAGCCAGCTGATTTCCACTTCAACCCGTGTTTGTCTTTGAAGGTTGGTTGTTGTGTTTGCTCTTTCCCTTTTTTCTTCTTTTTTTTGTTTTTTATGTTTTCAAGAAACATTCTAGGTGAAAGTGAAGATGGATAGATCATATCTTTGTCACTAGCTATAGTTCCAAATAAATCTATTTAGAGTTGTCTCCTATACCCAGAGAGACTTATGCAAACGTTGCCAGCGTGTTAACTCTGGTTAATTGCTGCCTCTGATTTCTGTGAAATTCAGATTGACATTGCTGCTGTCACTCTTCAGCAAAACTTTGGTGTCTGTTGATTGTAAAGACAAGTTTGTTTCTCTGTAAAAATTGGCTGTTCAGATTGATTTTGGCTCTTTCTTTGAGCAACGTCATGCCAGAATGTTGACTAAATCACCACTGGTTCTGCTGCTGATATAGAGTGCTTAAGCCTGTGACTTGCACTCAACTTGCGCTTCCCATGTGAACAGCGGTAGCTATGCAATTCATGTTTATCTACATTGAGGTTTTTTAACTCTGTATACGATGATGCATATTCTTTTGGTTGTGGATCCTATAAGCATGTGTGTATGCTATCAAGTATGGGTTGATGGCATAGTTATGAATCATTGAATTAAAGAATCCTGTTAGTTGCCAGCGACTGTTGTTCAGAATGTGAAATTTTATTTTATTTTGCAAGTAGCATTTTCACAGCGCTAAGGCCAGTGGGCAAAAATGTTTGGTTTGAGAGCTGCTTCATGAGGATTTTCTTTGTAAGTTTTACAGATTGCTGGGCAAAGAAACTATGTCCCGTGTTCCATACCCAGCCATATATGACAATTTTTTCAGGTTTAATCGTCCAGAAAGTTTAATTTCACTGAAAAATCTTTTTTTTTTTTTTTTTTTACAGGTGTACAGACGCTTATTTCAGCATTTTAAAGAGGAAGGGAACAGGTGAGCACTTCTTTTTCTATAATGATTATGATGTTTATTTAGTCTTGGGAGGATGCCTAGGCTGTTGGGGATCTTCTGGATCTTTATTTTCAGGTATATGCATGCAACAGAGTAAAGGTAACCAACTGAGCTCTTTACTGTTGCCCATCCAGTATTTATTTGGACTGCCTGTGGGATGTTCACCCTTCTTTGTTCTTTCCAAGGTGGTTGTAGACAAGGAAACATGGTGAACTACATGCTTACAGGTTTACAAGCCTCTCAGTTGTCTGCAGATTTGCAGGTTTTAGTGAAATGTAAAGATGAGATCCTGTTTGAAAAAAAATTTAGTGAAAAAATAGGGGCAGAAGGAAAAATTGGCTGTGGAATCTGCTGAGCACTGGATGCCAATGGGTATGCTAGTAGACAACGCTGACATGAAATCTTGTGCAAAACTCTTCACAATAAGGGGTAGCCAGCATTTTGTTTTAACCAGTAGAAGGCAAAAAAATGTCACTTTGGCAAAATAATTCCGCACTCTGATGTGCATGGGCAGGACAGCCAAAGTGAGAGATTGAAAGAAGCTCTCTAGACACACTAATTAACAGAAGCTGTTTAGGACGACATTGTCATGGATGGAGTCGGACTGAAAAGGGGATAAAACGCCTCTCCACACCAGGATTTGAGTTGGATGGCACCATTTTGAAAGCAATGGTCAGCAGTTTTTCAGGGAAAGGGATGTGTGCATGCCGAACTCTCCTAGAATTGCGATTTTTTAAACTTTTCATTAGGAGAGGAGAGGTTCTTGACTTAAGCCAAGAACTTAGTACAAGTTGATTAACTGCTTGACATAGTCATTTGTTGTGTGTTCCATGTAGGACATTGAGAATCCATCTGAAGTACATACTTGACCTTATGGATTTTTTTTTTATGTGAGATACGGAGGTATCTAGCTCTTGCATCTATAGAGGATGGATCCCACCAGTGACTGACCATTGAGAAGCTGAGTATTTTGAGTGGTGGTTTTGGCAGGTTTGACATGTGTCCATCTTTGTTGATGTCTTTGTTCTAGGAATACTTGAATTTTTTTGCTAGTGACTGACTGTCCCCATGCTAGCTTACGAATGTTGCTTGGGAACACTGAACATGATTTTGTATGTGTGATTGTTTTGTTTATATGATATATAAATTGGGCTTGGTTTGGCTTTTGTGGTTATCTGTCATGTATGTATTGGATGTTTCCAGTCAGATAAGTTTCCAGAATTCTGCTTTATAATATCAGAGTGTAGATTCCATGTTTCGGCTGTCTTGATTATGCTGTTAGAACATTTTTAAAACCTATGATAGATCCAGCACATGCAAGCTGGGAGTGATTTTTTTTTTTCCATCTTGTCTTCTGTGGCCCCTTGGTGACATTCCCAGTCTACTCATTTCAACCATGGTGTACACAGCCGTACCCCTGATTCGGTCTGTTGGTGGTCAGCATACGCAGTCCACCGCAGAAATTGTGACTGGATGGTTGTGTGGTGACCAACCATAGAGGCACTGAAGTGCTGCAAAGTCACTTTGTTGATGGTTAGTTTGCCCTAACGATCAGGATGCCACCGACTAAGCCTACAAATGACTTTTAATTACACATGCTTTACCCATGGCTCCCTAACACATGAGCCAGGGTATGTATGTTACATTAAACGTATTTTAGAAGGAAAATTTCTTTTCTCTATGAACCCGCCAGTACTAGAGACTTCAACATTAAATTGCTTATGGCATGGACCAGGAGAGGAAATCAGGAGCCGATATGAAAAGCCACAGAATTCTACTTTGTGTGTAATCAGGATGATAGAGATTATACTGTGGAGTTGTCATAACACTTTCATTATATTAAGCATTTTCTCCGTTGATGAGAAAAAAAGGTGCATATATCTAAGTGGTATTAAACCAAACATCACTACCTTGTGAAATTTTGTTCCTCAGCGTAAGTAATAATTAGTTAAATTCAGTGTCAGTAGAGAGAAGTCTGGTCATTTGCCTTGAATAGCTAGCTGGTGCTGTCCAGCACAGTATGTATGCCAGTAAGGATTGTGTCTGGTATGAGCAAGCATTGCATACGGATTTGTTTTCCTGTGGAAACTATTTTGATTTACTTGATTAGTATTTTATATTATCTGAGAGCCATGCTTACTTTGTGTGTGTGCAGCCAAGCACTGTCACCCTCTGACATGCATAAGATGGGACTGCGTGTGTCAGGAGCTACTGGACAGGCCAAACTTAAGGTCTGTGGCAGGCACTCGTTTTTGTTGTTTCTTGTTAATCTGAATCCACTCAGTCCAAGTTATTTTCCAAAGTTTTCTTTCTTTCTTTCATTCTTTTCTTTCCCTTTTTTTTTTTCTTTCTGTAAAAGAATTTTCCAGTTAACTTCCATCGCTTGCAGTCTATTTATCCTTACAAACTTTGCATTGTTTTAAAAAATTTGCATAACTTACTATGCCACTACACGATAAGCAGTCAGTGCTACACATTTTAGGGATCGTCCACCATAATTTGAGTAAACTGATGTAATCAGTTTTTTAGTAATGAAAAAAAAAGTTATGCACTGTTCACATTTTTTAACCCTACCGCATGACTTTGTCTACCGCATGACTTTGTGCTACATGACTGTGAGAATACCATGCCAAGTGAGGTAACTCCGATTTGCTTTTAACTCATCTATTCTATAAAATTAATGCAAAAAATTTCAAAGACATCAATCCATCCAAAATGACCATTTTTTTCTCATATGTAATGAACTGTACACAAGGGGGGAAAAAAAAAACGAACAGACTAACTCTACTTCAGTGTTCTCGGTGCTGAAACAATTTTCCCTAAATTCCCTGAATCCACAGAAAGTCATGGATTAGGACCACACATTGATTTTCCAAGTCTAAACAAAGTACTGAAACCTTCAGGAACAAAATTAAGTCATTGGATATGGTTGGCACACTAAATAATCAACTTGTGCTGTGAAGGAAAAAAAAAAAACCAAACTTCAACAATTTAGTTAAACTGAAGGCATCACATACAAGAGATTTGTCTTCTAACTACTGAGAGTAAATAAAAAATAACAAGAACAGATTACTGAATACTGGACTTCAGAGTATGATGGAATTCAGCAGAAAAAAAAAAAAAACAGTGCTTTTGCACAAGTGCACCAAGCAATCGCCCCCTCCCCGCCCCCCAACACACATGGAAAATAAAAAAGCACTGCATGGAAGCCATTTTACTGAAGCAGATGCTGCCAGATTCCAGGTCTTAATTCAGTGGTGCCAAACTCCAGGCATTGGAATGAAATGTAGGGCCAGTCATCCTTGAGGGGCAGATAAGGGTGGATCTTTTATTAACGGATAACAGGGGTAGATGGAATGGTAGCTACATAGGTTAATTACCAGTACCAGAAAGACTTTTCCTTTTGTCTGATTCTGAAGAATGAGCTGGTGATTCGGTAATGTGTCATGGGTGGACTGGCTTGTGTCTGTGTGCAGGTGCTTAGAGCATTGAAGCTGCTGACCATCTCTTCCAAAGGAGAGGTCAACTGATGAAGATCAGTGATTGCTGTAATTCAGTTGGTGCCATCTACTGGGTAGGACCATATATATTTTCAATTTTTGTTTTCTTGAGTCCACCAGCACATGTACAAAGTTCATTGGTTGGTTGTTTTTTTTTTTATTGTGCATGCATTTTGGTTGAGGCTTTGAGGATCTTTGCTTTCATTTTTGTCATGAGAGAATGTTTTTGTCTTGTTTGCAATAACTATATTTAATATATGGTAAATTTTTACAGATACGAGAGTGGACATTTTCTGCTGATTTTCATGTATTGCGAGCAGTATAATTGTTTTGTATATATCAGGTGTAATTAATTTTATGTATAAAGAGTTTACTGCACTGTTGTTTGAAAAAAAAAGTATGAACAATGGCATACAAATGCATGTATGTGCAAAGAATTGACAGCACATACATACATTGATGCTGGCACTGTCCAGCATTTCACATGGGAGAGGAGTAAGCTTTGTCCAGCTGATCTTGTCATTATTGCGACCATTTTGCATTGTGTGTGCTTCATATATAAACCATGTGACTGCTGAACTTAACCATCCTGTGAAATGGTGAAAGAAGAATGGTTTGAATGTAGGTGAAATACTGGTGCCGGAGTGGGAATACACCTTAATGTGGCTGCTGTTGCCTTGTTAACCCTTGATGTGTTGAGATCTGTGACACTGGTTTATATGGGGGTGAGAGGTCATGGGAAAGGAACTGGCAGCATCTTGGGGCTGAGGGAGATGGGTTGAAGTGAAGGGGCAACAGACTGGATTTCATGTTTCCCCCCTCACATCAGGGCTGCCAACCCCCAGATATGTATATCAGGGACAAAGAACTTTCAAATCAGGGACACAGCCTGATTTTCAGGGACATTTACTGATAATGATAGAATGATAAAAACACTAACATGATTATGCATCATCTTGAGTAAAGTATGAAAAAGCCCTTACCTTCAGATAGATACATATATGCATGGAAGTTCATCTGGCATTACTGAAGAGACCTGTAGCAGGCACTCTTCTGAGTTTCTGAACCAGGCTGCCTCGAAAGTCAGTCTTCTTCTTTTTCACAACTGAGAACAGATGTTCACAGTGAGCAGAAGAAGGGGGTATTGTCAGAATGTGGAACATCACATCTGGCAAGTGTCTTGAACACTTGTTCCCCATCCTCCTGAATTCAGCTGACTGCATTCCGCGCAGCATCCACCCTGTCAGTGTCCTGAATGCAGCTGGTTAAGTCTGTACACTGGTGAGTCATTCTTTGCTTCAGGTACTAAAGGAGGGACCAAGTGTCCAAATTTCAAAATGGCTGCATAACTTGTAACTGGTGTGTCTCCATACGCGTCTGAAGGCGAGGAGGGAGGGGATGGGGAAGAATTTCGAGAAACACCTTTGGAAGGAACAGGTCCTTTTAAGGGGGCCTTGCCCTTGGATTTCTTAGAAAGATTGAATGACAAGAGTTTGGAAATAACGGCCTTTTGCTTACTCGCCTTCGGACAACGAATGTGCGTCCGCCAGTCGGGTCGAGGAGGTATGGTAATGGAGTTCGCGCGTCCCCTGCGCGGAAGCGTCTTAAACACCGGACATACGTTCTTGGGATAGAATGGATTGTCCCATGGAATCGACGCGCGGGTCCTCGGGGCAGTGAGCGACTCCCGAGAAGTGGAACGGTTCGACCCGTTGGTGTCCTTCACCATGTTGGGCACTGGTGGATGGGACAATCTCGAACGCACGATTGCAAAGAGGAGACTAGGGGGTAGATCGAGGGATAGATACTACTTGATTGACCTGATGGGAGAAGGATGTCAACGATCGAAGGCAAGTAACGATCGAAGGACAGGGGACAGTACGAAATCGCACTGTGATGACCGACACTCAAAAATTCTGAGTAATGGTGCATGATCGAAATCTCGATCAACGTGATCAAAACACTGATTTGGCGTCATATAGTGTACCATGTCAGACCATAGCATTCAACGGCAGTCAGTCAGCTCTGTCAGGCCGAATTTTTGTGGCAAATGCAGTCATAAGATAGTCACGTGACGCCCACCCGGCAGCGTGTACTAGTATGATCGACTTTTACCAAAGAAAAGATCCGTATGCACCAGTAGTACAACAAAATTGGAAAGCTAAACCTAGAAGGAGTACGATAAGCTTCGTACCAACTTAGTATAAACGAGGCGATGAGGTGGAAAGCATGACCGGCATGGAGAAAGATGGCGGCCGAGGAGCGAAGGGGTTCGATCGTCGGATGAAATACCAGGTAAATGTTTGATTGTAGAACGAAATTACCGGGTAGTCCTAATGGGAATGAGTTACCGAGGGCAACGAAGAGAAAAGAAGGTGCAAAAAGGCCGCACCAAAACAAGCTCGCGAGAACAAAGATGAAGGAGCCAGGCGACGATTGAACAAAATCGCGAGAATCGCGACGAAGAAGTCTCGAGATTAGAGGCGATCATGAAAAATATTAAAATGATAGCCCACCGAAAGCCTCACACGACAAGAATATCAAGGGTTTAGCGCAAGCGACAACTGAACAAGTAAAAAAGCAAAACACAAGCAATCTTTACACAAAGGCAGAAGAATAGGCGAGACAGAGCACAAGACTTATCTTGCTTGGACGGCAGGCCGAAGGTAGAGGGAACAGACCCTGTGATGTACTCCTTGCTGGAGGTTGACTACGGTAGATTTTTGGCGTCATATACTATACTGTGTCAGACCATAGCATTCTAAGGCAGTTAGTCAGCTCTGCCAGGCCGAAGTTTTGTGGCAAATGCAGTCATAAGACAAGTCACGTGATGCCCACCCTACTTCCCGCCATGGAAGTTGCCATGTTTGCTATCCGAACTACATTTCCAGAGGGAATTCAGCCATCGCTGGTCTCAGACCTCCAACTGCTGGGATCATTCCCCTCGGACCTGGTTCCTTTGGGCCACGGAGGAGTGGCTCAACCCCTGCACTCTCCACCCCGGGGTTCCTATCTCCCTCCCCACTCAGGCCCTGGAACTCTACACAGACGCCTCTCAACTCGGGCTGGGGGGCCCACTTGGAGAACAGTCATGCCTCGGGACTGTGGGATCCACAGACCTCCCGTCTCTACATCAACGTCTTGGAACTGGAAGCGGTCAGGCTAGCTCTCCTCCGCTTCCAGGACCAGGTCTTGCACCAATTTGTTCTCCTACTCACGGACAACACCTTGGTGGCTTGTTATGTCAACAAAGAGGGGGGCACGCTCAATCAGCCTCTCCCTTCGGACAGAGGCTCCCCTTCGCTGGTGTCAAGCTCAGGGAATCACCCTTCACGCCAGACACATAGCGGGGATGCACAACATCCTGGCAGACTCTCTCAGCCCTCCAAGCCCGTCCTCTACACGGAGTGGACCCTCAGCCGGCTCGCGCTTTCAGCGGTGTGGGAACATTGGTTCAGGCCCATGGTCGACCTGTTTGCCACCCTATTCAACCATCGTCTGCCAGTGTACGTCTCTCCCCGTCCCCGATCCCCAAGTGTATGTGATCGACGCCCTATCCCTCCCCTGGACGGGCCTTGTAGCATACGCCTTTCCCCCCTTCCTTCCTGATCCTCCACAAGGTGATCAGGAAGGCGAAACTGGAAAGACCCAAGCTCATCCTCATAACCCGTTAGTGGCCGACTCAGTCCTGGTTTCCAGACCTCAAGTCTCTCGCCCACGTACCCCCCCTCCCTCTAACCCCACCCGGTGGGACATGCTCAGGCAACCCCACTCGGGCCGCCCTCATTCCAACCCCCAGGTGCGCCGCCTTCACGCCTGGCTCCTGTGCCAGCCTGAATGCGATCATCTGCCCCCACTTCCAGGTCGGACAGATCCCAGTCCGTCCTAAACATCCTTGAAGGGGCGGGGCCTCTCAGGACCTTTGGGACCTCGCAACAGCCTCTCGAAGGGTAAGCATTGAGTCCCTATACGACTACCGTTGGGGAGAATGGGTCTCTTGGTGCTCAGAACACTCTGTTCCCCATGATCTCCCTTCCAATATCCAGATAGGAAATTCCTGTCTCACCTATCCTCCTCCCGTAGGCTGTCAGCTAGCTCCATACGGGGCTACAAGTCGGCCATCTGCACGACCATCCGCCAACTCGGCAGTCCCTTCTTTGAGAATGACTTCCTTCTCAGAGAAATTTCTACGGGGATGGCCCTACGCAAGTCCCAGTCACCTAGGCTAATTCCCCTTTGGGACCTCTTTATCGTCCTTGACGCTCTCAGAAAACCCCCCCTTCGAGCCTATCTCCACCTTGCCCTTTAACCTCCTCTCCATGAAGACCACCTTTATCCTCGCCCTGGCTTCGGCCAGAAGGCGGAGCGAGATCCACGCTATCAGCAGGGACCCCAGAGACATTGCCTTCCACAGGGACGGCTCTGTCTCTATCAAGTTCCTTCCTGAGTTCTTAGCTAAGAATCAGAAAACCAGGCACTCCCTTTCCATCCCTCGTCATCCGCTCGCTGGCGGATATCCTTGGAAGCGGGGGAGACAATGGACCTGTGCCCTTCCAGGTGTCTCAGATATTACTGGGAATGTTCACGCCCAGGCGTCCAAGGATCACTCTGTCCTATCCGCCCAGGCACATGAGGTCAGAGCCCTGGTGGCCTCCACAACATTCAAGCACTCTGTCCCCTTGTGCCATCTCCTGGAGGCAGCCTACTGGCGTTCGGAAACCCCTTTATAAGCTTTTATTTAAGGGATATCCGCATGACCAGGGCTGACGGTTCTAAAGGGATCTCCTTTGTGGCGGCCATGCAGCCGTAATGGTTAACCCCAAGAACCACTAGGGCGTTCTGCCCTCCTCTGATTCCTTTAAATTCTGCTATGGTCTGACAAGTTAATAGTATATGACGCCAAAATGGGGAGTTTTTATCATACTCCCTGTTTGGCTAGTATACTCACCGTGTCAGACTCTAATGCCCGCCCTACCTTCCCCTCTGGTGCCAGGATTCTCAGGGTTTCCTTGTGCACAGGCCTCGCTGAATGAGGTTCGGGAAGCAAAACATCGGCAACTTCCGTTGGCGGAAGTAGGGTGGGCGT
The DNA here is from genome assembly GCA_016801955.1 of Conus betulinus. Classification (NCBI taxonomy): domain Eukaryota; kingdom Metazoa; phylum Mollusca; class Gastropoda; order Neogastropoda; family Conidae; genus Conus; species Conus betulinus. The sequence continues at coordinate 40,733 of JADBJO010012316.1, forward strand.
CACGTGACTGTCTTATGACAGCATTTGCCACAAAACTTTGGCCTGGCAGAGCTGACTAACTGCCATAGAATGCTGCGATGGTCTGACACAGTAAGTATACTAGCCAAACAGGGAGTATGCTAAAAACTCCCCATATTGGTGGCCTTACTTGTTGCTATGCTATGCCCATGGGAAAACCCAAGGTGTTGGAACGGTAAGTGCATTACATGTTGACACCACATCAGTAATAAAATACCTTATTTGTACAAAAAAGAAATGTGGCCATAGGCTGTTTATTAGCAGACATCAGAGGTGTGCATGAACAGATTTGATGTTATCACCCCTCTCTGCCTGTGATGCCAGCATTTACTCGTTAATTAGTAATTCACTGTGACTCGTAAAAGAACAACTGTTGGCCAAATATGGTCTGTGCTTTTCCTCCTGATCCAGAAAATGAAATGAATGTGGCAAATAAAGATTGTTCATTTTCTTTCAAGAAGTATGTGACCGTTTCCATAAAGTATAACTGCGTTACATATGACACCAACTTCACTCTCAAAGGAGACACATTGAAGTTTAGCAACTAACCAGTTATCATTGTCTAGGACTGAAAGTCCTTTTACACGTCCTGTGAATTTCCCCCTCCTCCCACCTCCCCATTCCCCACCCCATTGGATCCATTTATTAGAAATAAATGAGAAATGCAATCGAAATATTATACCACATTTAATTTGTAACATAAACGAGCACTTACCTGTAAGTCGAAGTTTGTGTGGAATTCCACGCTGGTTGAAAAGCAGTTGCGCTGAAGAAGTCGGCCGGATTGCTGACGAAAGCTACGCACACAGTGAGTAGCCTTCTTTAACTGAGCGACTTGTTTGGTCTGGTAGCCATTACTGTCAGTATTGTTATCATCAATATGATTGTTGTCAATAATATTCATTTTGGCGTCATATACTATACCGTGTCAGACCATAGCATTCTATGGTAGTTAGTCAGCTCTGCCAGGCCAAAGTTTTGCGGCAAATGCAGTCATAAGATAGTCACGTGATGCCCACCCTACTTCCGCCAACGGAAGTTGCCGATGTTCGCCTCCCAAACCTCATTCACCTTCGGCCTGCCATCCAAGCAAGTTAAGTCTTGTGTTCTCTCTCGCCTATTCTTCTGCCATTGTGTAAAGATTGCTTGTGTTTGCTTCTTTACTTGTTCAGTTGTGGCTTGCGCTTGCACTAAACCCTCGATATCCTCGTCGTGTGAAGATTTTGGTGGGCTATCAATTTTATTATCTTTATGATCGCCTCTAATCTCGCAACTTCGTCGTCGTGACTCACGATTTTGTTCGATCGTCGCCGGCCTCCTTGTCTTTGTTCCCCCGCGGGTTTGTTTTCGTGCGGCGCTTTTGCACCCTCGTTTCTCTTCGTGCTTTCTTTAACTCATCCCATTCGGACTACCGGTAATTTTCTTTCCTTGATCGAACTCTTACCCCGTATGGCCGGGCGCCAAGGGGCCTAGGGGGAGCGAGGTGTCTGCCATTTCCCGCTCCCCTAGAGGCGAGTCTGCCAGTCACCTCCGTGGCTGTGCCTGCTGACCGAACCGAAAATTCTGTTGGGATTCTTCGGTTTCGGCCTAGAGGCTGAGGGGGGCGCTTGGCTGACCGTGCGATGCGAGGGGGTGCCTTGCTGGGGTAAGGCTGGGGTCTGGGATGAGAGGCGGAATGAGGGGCAGGGCCCGCCGGACGAGGCTGGCGAGGGGGCCTCACTGAAAAGGAGGCCGCCTGCTTGTGCTCCTCGACGGAGTGGTTGATGACTGTCGTCGAGTAGTCGCTGAATAGCGACTGTTCCTGCCAGGGAATGCATTGCAGGGCCGCCTTGAGCGCCGGGGAGAGATGCGACTGGGAGAGGACAGCATCTCTGACGGCCAGCAGAGAGTTGAAGTGGCTCCTGGCTGCGCTGTCCGCCGCAGCCGAAAGGTGATGCTCAATCTTTTGGATGAGGAAGCGCATCAGGGGGTTGCCAAAGGGGCGAGGGTCTGCCTCGAAGTGTGACCCAGACTCGTCAGCGTCCGGGGACACCGAGACAGTGCCGTCCTCCGGAGACCAAAGCTCCTCAGCACGCTGTAGGAGCATGTCTAGAAAGACATGCCCTGCGTTGGTATGTACGAGCCCAGCTTGTGCAATCCTGTCCCACTCCACGAGATTTTTAATGGAAATGGTGAAGGTCGGGGGGAGGCAGGTTTTGGATCAGCCAGCAGTCAGCGTGGGAAATGGTGATTTCGCGGGTGGCTGGGTGGGCCGAAAACACCGAAAATGCGTGGTTGGAAGAACGAGGGTCCTTGAGGAAAGATCCTACCGGGACCGCGTTGGGGGCAGAGAGGAACTCGATGCCCGGAGGAGGGACGGCCTGTGCACCCCTAGCCAAAATTGCTTGGCTTCCCATATTACCAATATCATTTGACTCATCAACAATTGTATATATCCGAGTCAAATCCATGCTCAGTCTCGGCTTGATTGTCATTATTTGCCACAGTCTCACTGTCCTCTTCACTGTCATTTTCATCACTGTTATTCACAGCTCCAGCACCATTATTCTTACTATGCCCTTTATGTTTATCTCCATGATTGTCATTATCATCACCCCCATCACTGTTGTCACCATGCCCAGAAACTGATGGTGCTGCCATTGTGCATTTGTCAGGTGTTGAGCAAACCATTCCAGTCTTTCTTCCAACTCTGAGACCAGTTGATCCAGTGGTCCTTCTTTTGTCACAAGACCTTTTTTGCTGGTTCTGGACTGGCAGCCTTCACTGTTGATGTACGTTTGCTCAGTCTGCTGCCTAACCTTCCACTGGACAATTTTGTCTGGAAACTGTTCAAGTGGAATGGCAAGTTTCTGCCGTATAATGCTAACACCTCAACTGCAGGTTCTTCTGATGCAAGTTTTGTTGAAGGTTCCTATGTCATTGTTTCTGGGGCACAGAGTCATGTCCATGACATCGTATTTTGACTTGAGGAGTTTATCATGGTGGCCTTCCTTCTGCAGAGCGCTGTTGATGGCAAGAGTGACGTTTAGAACAGTACTCACAAAGGCAACTCTTCATTCTGTTGGGTTGAAGAGTTTTTGTTCTTTTGAGTCTCAGTGCTGCAAATTTTGACAGAGAAATGTCCACTCATGTCTCCTACGCGCACTGCTTGTGAGCTTTTGCCTAGGTTTTTTTTCCCATGAAAGCGTAGGTTCCAGAGATTTTGAACTGACAGTGGTAGGAGAAGGGTCATCCCTGGAAACATCTGCTCTGCAAAAAAAAAAATTTTGAATGGTGGAGACAGGCGAAACGCGTCCTGTAGAACCGACACTACCCAGGAGCTGAGGCCCATACGCATGCTGGGAGAGGCTGCCCGCCAGGGGGGCCGATGGTCCGGGGGGAGGAGGGGGGGATGGGACAGGGACAGGGTGCAGGTGTCTTGATGGGAGGGTTTGGGCCTGCTCCGCGTCCTCCCCGGGTGACCAGGCATGGTACTGGAGGAAAACAGTTTTTCCCTGAAAATTTTGGGGGGTCCAGGGGGGCAACGCCCCCTGGTGAAGCTGAAGGTTTTTCAGCAATTCTAGCCTGTAAAAAGCCTCTCTTTGAACTAATTTCAGTTCTTCATACTAAGCAATTTCTACCACAAAATAAGCTCTCCTAGAATCACTTTATCAGTCATTCCTTCAACCCAAAGGAGGTTTTAAACCTAAGTAATCACATAGCAAAAATGAGTACATATCTACATTGCTTTAGGTAGCATACATTAAATCAAATTGTGATTTATGTAAATGTTTTACTTACTATGCCAGTGTGAAGCACATGCACAGTGTACACACAGGAGACCCCTCATTTTGCGCAACTTTGGTCATCACGTCCAGCATCACCAACACAGCACAGCACAGCAAAGCGAAGTAGTGGTCTCTTTCATGTCTTGAGTTCCAGTTTAGTTTACTATGTCTGTTCAATTCTTTTATGATCTGTCTCTTCTATATTAGTTACTACTTTTTACATCTATCTGAATACAGTACAAAATGAGTTTAAGTTTTGTGTCTCTTTTAATGTACAAATTTTAATGTACAATTTTAAGTTATGTGTCTCTTCCAATATACAATACAATTTTCAGTCCAAGCAATGTGAATGAGATGAAGACTACTTCTTTTTGCCTGATTTCTCAGCCATCTGCTTCACGAGCAGAGCCTGCTTTTTGTAATGTCCAAACCTCATTCTCTTTGCCTCCTGTCTGTAATGTTCAATGGCTTTTTTCTCTTTGAAGCCAGCCGAATCTGTTTCCTCTCTGAAAAGTTCAAACTTTTTCTTTCTTTCTTCTTTTTCTTTCTCCAAAATGTGGTGGTAAGTCTCCCTAGCTTTCTGAATGTTTGTGACCAGTTTTGAGTTCACAGGATCCCTTCTGATGTTCTCACGCCTAAAATACTGGAGGGAAGTTTTGCCTGTGGATTTCAGACCATACTTTGCAGTCTGAAAAGCATTAAAAGTTTCCAAAGATGTCCTCCCACTCCTTTCATCCACTATGTCTCCCATCAAGTTGAATGAACTTTCCACCACTGGTCCATGAAAACAAGAAAGGGCAGCCTTCACTACCTTGGGTAGCAGTTTCAAAGAACTGGAGTATTTTTGAAGGACATTAGCCCACCAGTCATCAACCCATTGACCTTCCTGATATGGTGGTAGATCATCCCTGGCAAAAAAATTCCGGACTTCAAGACAGTAATCTGCTTCATCTTTGCCATTGTGACTGTCATCAGCTATAATACCTAGCTGAGGCACAAATGATGCAAGGTCTTCCAGCTTTTTCCTTGCAACATCAGCTTCACAGTTAGGATTAAGACCACCAGCAGACTGAAGAAAATGGTTGCCCAGAGGAATCTTCTGAAGCAGAACTTTTGCTCCAGAGATATATGCTTGCAAAACAGTTGCACTGAATGATGATTGCTTATCATCATTCATCATCCTCAGAAGACCTTTTGCTTTTCCTACAAACAAATCATCCAGAGGCAGGTGGCTGGAAGACAAATCCACTTTCAGTGATGACAGTTTTTCTGCAGTCAAGGGCTTCAGGACTTCTGCTCTCATGAAACACAACAGAAACTGCCGCACAAGAGACAGCTGTTCATCATGGAGGACATGAATGAGAGGGCCCTGACGCTGGAAAAGCAGCACAAATTCCTTCACAAAGGAAGAGTTGAGGAGAAGAACTTCAGGTGAAGAAGGGTGTCATTCCTGATGAAAAAAGCTTCTTCACAATCCTTTCTTTTCTCTTCTTTGCTTCTGGTGTCAGGTGAATTTTGCCAAGCTCATTCCTCAGTCTTATAATTTCTTCTCTTGCCTGGACAGTTGCCTTTTTGCTCACTAAAATATCAATCAGAATGGAATGGTACACTGCTTTGTCAGATTTGGGCAGAAACTCAAAATACAGGAGAGTAAGGCAGTCAAATAGACGCAGTGTGTGTCATCACTAAGATCTAGAACAGACAGCCACCTGTGACGCAGAAATCTCTGTGGCATTGTGAAATTTCACATCTATCAGATCACAGATGCCTTGCAGACATTTCTGAAAAGATGGGGGACCATTTAAAGTCACAGTAAATGTCTTCAAAAAGTTGTTCCACAGCACCACCAAGCTGAGATGTGAAAACCTTGCAGCATCCATGAATGTGATGGCAGGTATCTCCATCAATGTCTACTAAGTGCGGAGCAAGATCCCTCCTTATCCTAGTTTCGACACCATTCTTGCTGCTGCCTCTCATCACATTGCACGAATCCATTAAAATCGAAAGACAATGATCCCACCGCAGGCCTCGACTTTGAATAAGGCTATCAAGTTCTTTTACAATGGAAGCACTGTCAACTTTGATCAGAGAGATGGACCCAAGATGCTGAATCAGGACTCGCTGCTGGGAATCGCTAAAATAGCTGATCAAAACGCTCAGAATTTTCTCATGTTTTGTGTTCATGGCTTCGTCAAGATTAAGGCAGAACATGGAATCTCCAATGTCACTTCTGATTTCCTCTTGAAAGGTGGTGGCTAATCCATTTTTCATCTTGTATGAAGCAGCAGACCTCTCCATAGCAATATTATCCAAGGCAACCGAGTCTCTTGCCATGTGCCTAGCGAAATTCACAGCCGTGGTACCATTGACAGTGACAAGGAATTTTCTGCCACAAAACCTAACACAGTAGCTTCTGCATGGCTGACTCTATCAGGGAGTGGCACAAGCGGCTGTTGTTCAACAGGTGCTGCTGAAGGTTCATTTTGGCAACTGGTTCCAGATGATGAAACAGGTGTCTTTCTCTGCTGGAACAGTGGAAAGACTTTTTGTGTTGGGTTGGATGTTCCACCTCCAAAGGCAGCTGGAAAAAAGTTTTAAGTAGAAATTACTAAAATGCTTCTTATTAATATTACATGCCTCTCTCCGTTGTTTTTTCTTCAATGCTATGTATAAAACATAAAACACACACACACACACACACACACACACACACACACACACACACACACAAGAACTAAGCAGATTATTTTAACAAGAATTAATAAAACAGATTTTAGCAAGCTGAATAAAAAGTAACAAAAATATTGAGTTGTGAGGAGTTAGGCGGGCCCTTAATTACAGGACATAAACAGACATGCGTAATCATCAAAAGATGTCAACATGAATTTTTTTTTTTCAAATCTGACTTTCACATCACTCTTTGACTCCATGCAAACTGGCATACATCTTCTTGCAACCTCCTATCAGAAATAGCCATTTTTTCTTACTTTACTGACTTCTAAATTTTAACCCTTGGGGCAAAAGTAACAGAAAACATCCATAATACATGTACTTAAAAAGGGACAACATTCACTGAGATATACTCAAAGTAAGGACAAGAAATACTGAATCAATCTGTGTTAATAAGCATGTACTCATCAAAGTGTTTACTTTGAAATTAACAAATAACATTGATTTATGTAATAATGTGTACTAACCACCATGCAAACCAAAGAAGAATAAATCTAGACACACTAATACAGAGAGGAAGAAAGAGAAAGAGAAAAAGAAAGAGGACAGAGAGAGACAAATGACAGAGAGAGAGAGGGTGGTGGTGGTGTGTGTGTGTGGGGGGGAGCACATGGGATCAAAAAAAGCATTAATCATAGCATTTCATAAAATGCATCAATCACATGGATCAAAATACAATCCCATGGTACAAATAAGACTTTGAGAAAGGTGGGGGGTGAGGGGAAGATGGAGCACACAGAAAAAAAAATCGAGCATCAATCATGTAAATAATCAAAATACAATCTCACAGTACAAATAAGAGAGGCAGAGAAAGTCAGAAACAGAATGAGAGAGAGAGAGAGAGAGAGAGAGAGAGAGAGACAGAAGAGAGAGAGAGAGAGAGAGAACCTTACCTGGCAGAACGGGATTATTTGCAGCAGTTTTCACTCTCTCTTTGTGTCGTTTCCCTTTGATGTGATCGTTGAGGCTTCTCGCACCGCCAGACCCATAACAGATTTCAACTTGACACACCACACAGTAAGCTTTGCCGCAGATTCTCAGCTTTTCCAAGCACGACGAAAACGTTTCATTTTCGTGGCTCCTGTTTAGCCAATCCCATCGCCATTTGTTTGCCACACCAGCATCAATATCTTCTGTCGGAGAATTTCGCGGAACTATGTCTGTTCGCTTTGGCATTTTTTTTTTTTCCCCCTTCTTTTTCTTTAATCTTGTTCAGAATCAAATTCGATCACGTCGACCCAGAGCGGAAAGCAGTGGCGAATGTCACGAAAGCGCATGCGCAGAAGTAGTCTGGCTCAATGCTACTTCTCGCGAGACGAAGGCTTGAAGCGAACGACCTCAAACGAACTAAGAGGGCTGAACTCGTCGAGCGTGGGTTTTTTTTTGTTTTGTGTTTTTGTTGTTGGTTTTTTGCTTTTCGCGGATTTCCGCGAATTTGCGGACATGTACCATGCCTGGTGACTCCCCTAGTCACCGGCATGGGCGTGACTGTTGGCCCTACCGAAAATTTTGTTGGCGAGGTTTCGGTTTAGGCCTCGGCGAATTCTGTGGGCGCTTGGCAGTCCCGCAGTGTGAGATGGGGCCTGTCTGCGATAAGGTCTGGGCCTGGTGGAAGGGGGGTATGAACGCAAGGGAGGCCTAGAAGGGCGTGGCTGAGGCCGAGGCGCAAAGGACGCAGCCTGCTTGCGTTCCTCGACCGATGGGGACATGGCAGTGGTGGAGTAGTCGCCAAAGAGCGACTGGTCCTGGCCCGGGACGCGACGCAGGGACGCCTTGAGCGCTGGGGAGAGAGAGGACCGTGCTAGCACAGCGTCTCTCGCTACTAGCAGGCAGTTGAAGTGGCTGGTTGCTGCACTGTCCGCCGCAGCTGATAGGTGATGCGAGATTCTGTTAACCAGGTGCCCACATAAAGGGGTCGCTGAACAAGCGAGATTCGTACCTCCGCCCGCTGCAAGAGCATGCTAAGATAGGCGTGCCCGGCAGTGGTGTGTAGAATGCCCATCCGGGCTACTCGGTCCCAGTCCTTTAAGGCTTTAAAATGTAGAAATGTAGAAATCCAGGTAGTGAATACTGCCCCTAAAAAGACACAGTATGGACCTGTTCAAACAGAAACAAGCACCAGATCATGAATATCTTATCACTCTGTTAATAATAATTATTGTCAGTAATGGCTGCTGAAAAAAGTGTGACCGGACACATATACAACACACACACAACAGGTTGTATAACACAGCAGTTATGAAGAAAAAAAAATCATCTTAACACATCTTTTTAATAAACCAATTATACAACAGCTCAAAAAAGAAGCTTTTGTTGATAATTTGACATACCCAGGTTTTACTTCAGCTTCAGCTGTTTAAAAGATGATAGTAGTAGTATAGCTATATAGCTGTTTAAAAAGACAGTCAAAATTCAGTCTTAATTACCTGTGATCCTGAAGTATAGCAGGTCAAGCACAATGATGTGACAGTCAATGGTCTCACTGTTGCAGTCAGCCAGCGCACTTTCAATTTTCCTGTTATTCTTTGGCATGTAGGAGCTCAGGCACTCTTGGATGTCATGGCGATGATAATGGAGGCTGGCAGCAGCTTGGAACATGTTGTTCAATCTGTTCTCTCGGAAGCTGGTCACAGCAGAAGCAGTAGGTTTCCCAGCAGTCTCTGCAGCCATGCTTGTCATCTCCACGCGGCCCAAGGCAGTCACATGCCATCCAGATGTACCTACACCGTACAACAAAAAAGTGCAAGATATTTTTGGGTAAGCAGGAAACATTAAAACAGCCACAATTATATATAAATCATGTGTACTTGCAACAGAAATTTGTCTGGCAAACTTCACATAGAAAGTCAGAAGTGTTACCTTTTCCTCTTGAATGAATGATGTGTACCTTTTAAAAGTAAATTACTAACAACCCATGAATACACACACACACACACACACACACACACAATGTGTTTGTATTCAAAGGTTCTGCATCTTTACTCTAGAACTACAAGGATAGCATGACAGCAAGAGTAAAGTGTAAAAACCGACAACTGTTTCATCAATGACCAAAGTCAAAATATTTTACATACTTGGAACATTCAGCAAGATTTTTTTAAAAGGGTGGATTTACAAAATGACAGTCAAATTTACCTGTATGCTGAGCAATCTGATGAGTTGAAATTGTTGAAGCCAGGTACTGCATCTCTGCCAAGCGGCTCCCCCTTCTTGTTTTCATCTTGGGCCAGTGCTTTTTTGCTTTCAGCACCAAGACCAAGCAGGAAATGGGCGTTGCAATGAAAAAACTCCAGTCCTTCATCTAACTGCAGCAGTTCTTGCCTTTCTGCCTCCAGCTTTCTGCCAAGATTTCATGACTGCAGCCAGGTCTGTCATGATGGTGGACAAGCCAAGGAGAAGATGGTAGAAATTCATGTGACTGGCTCCTTCTGGATGGAGATCAGACAGCTCTTCAAGCATCTGTATGGCAATGTCCACAAGGGTGGAAGTGTGCTCTGTTGTCACAGGAAGAAAGCCCATGGAAAAGGAGCCACTGGCGGTGGTAGCTTGCTGACTGATTTAGCTCTTCCCACTGCTGCTGGTTCCATCAGTGTGCAAGTCCCAGTGCTCGTGACTTCTGAGGACCTCTGCCACATGAGACTTGCTGACCACATGCCCTTGGTCAGCAAAGCGTAAAGTTGACCTTTGTGAGGGCAAATCACCTTCTGGAATCCTGACACCACACAGGTGTGCAGCAGTTCTGATGACAGCACCACACCTGTGAGCAGGAACTTCAGACTCTCCCACAAGCTCCATAACTGCTATCTTTGCCTCTGGTTTGAAGTGCCCATTTTCATCTTTGAGGCGCAGTTCTTCAGGATCTTGCAGAACTTCACCAGCATGTTGTTGGTCCAACAGTGTTGCTTCCATTTTTTCCTTCAGAGTATTTATCTTTGTTTTCAAATTTGATCTAGTAGTTTTGGCTGCTCTTCAGTTTTTTTCCTAAGACCATCTATCTTTCTTTGACAACCTCCACTTTGTTGTTTAATTATGTGCTCTATTTTTTCTTTGTCATATCATTTTCTTTCCTTTTTAGCCTTCTGTAATAGTTTGACTATTGTATTGTTGAAATTTTTCTGTTCACTGTCTGTAACTTCTCTCTTAACAGAAGTTGTTCTTGATCTGATGATTTTTTTTATCAGCAATCATTTTAGCCATTTCCGTTTCTAGTGCCATCAAAAATTTTTTTTTTCATGCAAACCGTTTTTCAGAGTGTCAACTTCTGATTTTGATGTTTTGAGCGCTGCCTGTGATTCTTCCAGCTGCCGGCGGAGAGCAGCTAACTGTCTCCCATTTGCTGCTAATTTAATAGCCGCATTCCCATTATCCGTCTTTTCTTCATATGTGACTTGAGGATCTGACGAATGTACTGCAGAGGCAGAGGGTTCTAGTAGTGGGGATAAGTTTTGTTCCAGACTCTTTTTTAATGCAAAATGCTCTGGAGGCTGCGAAAGAAAGTCTTTCAATTTCTGCTGACTGCTGGGTCTGGAGGCACTTTTCATCAGACTGTCATAGGGTTTCCTGGTTTTGGCTAAATTTTGTGTTGAGCTGTTTGTCAGAGAGCCCTGCAATGTCTAACCCTGTCATGTGGAACCACTGTTTTTGTAGAGACAGGCCTTCTTCTTTCTGGAAGATCGGCAGATCAATCAGCAACCCATTTGTCACTGGCACCTCACACAGCTGGGACTGGTCAAGGGTATCAGGTGAAAGGAGATGGTGTCGCGTGATGCCTTTCTTCTGCAAGAGGTGACCAATATTTCGACTTTCCAGTTCGAACCTGATATCCGTCTCAAAAAATCTCTGAAGATCACCATCACAGGATAACGTTGAAACACCCCTGATTGCACGGTTGACCTCTGTTTTCAGTGTAGTGTGTGCAAAAATGTTTCCATCGCACACTTTGTCAACAAAGGTGGAAATCTCATCCCAGCTCTTCTCACAGGTCCGTCTCAAACAGTCCAGCTGAAGAAGCAGATTGTTGGTGGCAAGTGACTGCTTGGTCAGTCCTACTTTACCCCCCCTTCCTTCTGCTGTGAGGTACTGTTTCATGCGATGAAACTGGTCATCTTCAAGGAAAGAAAGGAAAATTTTAAGCATTTGACTTCCATTGTTTTTTGCATGCTTCTCAGATGCATGCACCTGTGTCGGTGTGGGGGAAAAAAGAAAGGAGAGGAGGAAGGGTGTTGTGAGCTTCAATGTGTGTGTAGTGTGTGTGTGCGCGTGTGCAAGTTTGTGTGTGTGTGTGCAAGTGTGTGAGTGAGTGTGTGTGTGTGTGTGCGCGCGCGCACGCCTATATCATATGATTGTGAGTCAAGACATTTAGAGACGTTTGCTATACCTTTTCACAATGTTGAAGTGAATGAGATTTACTGGAGATAATCTAGATGATCACATTTTAACAAGGAACATTTCTTTAGTACTTTTCTCACCATACATTTACATAAATACTAGAAAGCTCAAAGCGCTGAAAGTACCTCAACAATAGCAACAAGAAAAGCAAACTAAAAACACTCCTTCACTCACACACAAACAATTGATCATGTATTTTTTTTCAAATGCAGTCTATTTTCATAATATGTATGTTCTTTTCGTGACTTCGTCTGGTGGTCGTAAAGAAGAAACAGTTTCTGTGCCGGCTGCACACCGGCCATTCATACTTTACCCATTCCTTCCTTTTTAAGAGTGAAGAAGCTCCTTGGTGCATTCCGTGTCATGTGCCACTCACAATGAAACATATTCTTTTAGAGTGTTGGGATTTGCACGATGTGAGACACAAACATTTTACAGCAGATTCAATGAAAACCTTGTTCAGAGATGTTCCGCCTGACGCGATCTTTGAGTTCTTGAAAGAGGTTAACATTTTTCATCGGATCTGAGATTTTACAGTGGAAAGATTTTTAACAAAGTTTTGGATGATATTTTAGACGATGTCTTTTAAAGAATTGTGTGGATGAATGACCTGTGAGTTGATTTTAACGTGGTGACAGCCCTGAGATGGTCCTTTGTGGTCGGCTGGGCTATAAGCAACATTATCTTATCTTGTGTGGGGGGGATAATAAACGGAATGATGTGGTGGGCTCATACACGCGAGAAAAATTCAACAAGTACTACTGCTCCTTCTTCAATACTATTACAAAATACACATTTCAGAAATCAACAGACCATTGCATGAAAAAAAAAAAAAAATAAACAATCACTATGCGCATTAACTTTGAAAAAAAAACACACACAAACACGGCTGCGCAAGATCGACCAGATCGTTTTGTTACTTGTGACCAAAATCATTCTACTTCCGGTAATCGATACTGTCAAATAATTTATAAAATACGCCCCAAACTTTTATTATATAAAACATAAAACATACGATTCGACAATGTGCAATCTTGAAATGTTCAGGTAAAACGAGCCTTCCGATAAAATTAAATCAACTTCGATAGGAAGACAAGAAGAGTAGAGCATGTGTTTTTCCCTAACACTTTCACTTTGATCACTTCTAATTCAAAACTAACCATAATCTGGTCATTCTAAACCAGTCGTTTATTTGAAAGATGTGCTTAAATAATCGATCTGCCATTATCACAAATAAAACTTACCATAAAGATCCTGGACACGGACGTCCCATTCATTTGAAGCGATGTGTCATTCCAACGCACTTGCCATGTTGGTCGCCATTGTGATTGCATTGTTGTACCTCGTGAATTTCCACACGCTCGCTTTTTCCCGGTTTGCGATTGGTGGATATTGCATGGATAGAGCTAATTTGCATACCACTGTGTAGGACTTGAAATCCTCTTTCCAGTGCACCCTAAGATGATACATCTTTATTCAGTATTTTTTTTAAGATAAAGTAGTTTAAAATTTACCCAATTTTTCTAATCGTTTTCTCAAATTAATACTGGACTTTAATTATTTTGAAACTTGTACTGTTTTAAAGAGGAATCTTTCATCTTTATTATGAAACTATTTTTAGATCACTCTGTCCAGCATGTGTAAAGTGAGTCGAGATTTTCTAACACGTATCAACTTCGGTTCGTTCGGTGGACATCGGCAATTTTGCTGAAGGCAAAGCTGACTTTTCTTTTCAGGGGGTATTTTTCATTTAGATTTTCTCTCTCTCACGCATTCATGACAAAAATGAAAATACATGAGAATAAAAGTAGATAAAGGTTTATTCAGAATCAAAAAGCATTGTCATAGATACAGTATTACACCAGTACTGCCTGATTGAAGTTGGCCTATTTTCACCTAAAATCAGCCTTTCCCTCACTGCTGACAGAGGCGTGCCCGCTACCTACAGTCACCGACCTCCAAGCAGCCTCCGACAAGGTTGTATGGCATTGAAAATAAGGTAACCCTCAGCTGACACACTGCTTTTTTGGAAAGTGTCCTATCACACATCCACTGGCACAGAATTCAACCACAGTTTGGTTCAGCTCTAACAGCCGCAGTTCCTGTAGCATGGCTGGCAGATTTTGGAAGGCCCTCAAAGTGGTCATGTGGAAGCTGCTTTCCACATCTGCCAGGGACTCCCTGTAGAACAGTCGACCAGGGTGCATGGCTGAAAAGCGGAAGTGGTGCAGCTTCTTGATGCCTTGAAGGGGCTTGAAGGCTGGACTGAGAAATTCCTGCCAGTCATATGTAGGCATCTCAACTGCTCCATCTCCCACAAGTTACGGAATGTTGATTCCAGAAACTGCCGTACTCTCCTTCACCACATCACACAAGTCATCTAAGCAGTGTACATCAGATTTCTGGAAACAGCATTTCAGCAAACCAAAGCACCAGTCTGGCACAAATTTTGTGTGACCTGAGGGCATGATATTTAATGTGACATTTGTGTGCAAGCCTTTCATCACCCGCCAACAAAAGTACCACAAGACAAAACGGTTCTTGTTTTGGCCCGCACAGTTGTCCCAATGGAGGTGCACTGATTTTTTTTCCCCCATAACCGTAGCTGACTGAGAAGTGGTGGAGGTAGTTGTCAACACTGTTTGAACCCTTACTGACACAAACTGCTTTCATCCACCGGATAATTTACTTGCTGTGGCAAGGCCTCACAACACACTCCAAAAATGCCACATTTCCAAGGGGTCAGAAAGTATATCGGGCCAGGTTGTGCAGCATCACTTGGGTAAATGCACTTGTTGGGCATAATCAAAAGAATAGTGCATTGCCATATCTATGATGTTGGGAGGACTTTGGTGTAGCCTTGTGATGCCAGACTGAGCTGCAACCGTCTTGCTTTCTTCAACAAGCATCTTATAAAATTGCCGCTCATGCTTGTTGCTCTTGAACCAGCTCGCTCTTCTCTTCAAAAGTCAAGCTGGCACTGCGGAAGATCTGCATGTTGGTTTTTTTTTTTGGCAGTTCCAGCACAAATCAGTCATTGGGCGAGCTACAACCACATAGGGGCACAGCTGCAGCCAGAGTGTCCTGAATGTTGAGGCAGCAACTTTTCTGAATCCTGAAAATATGCAGCAGCCTTGTAATCACATACAAGTAAAATGTATATATCACACAACAATGATCTGTTGCTGTTTTCCCCGATCAAATCAATTCTTAACAGCAACATCAACCTGTAGAGAGACCCTGAGCAGTGAGGGTGCAAAAAAAAAAGTTTACAATGTAAATCTGGAATATTTGAAAAGTGTCCTAAAATCTGTTTGTTCTTCAGTTCTAAAAAAAAAAAAAAAACAAGAAAGAAAAGAAAAAAAAAATCTGTCACTTTTACACAGGGACTACACCCTTGTGACTTAACTATTCCTTTCCTAACCTCCGTGTCTCCCACTCACACGCTACCCTCTCCTCCTCAGCATAACTCGCCACTTGCTAATCAATCAACAGATGCAAACTAAATGTGCTCAAGGGGGCTAATAATACAGCATGATGTTTACTGTGTAGTGTGTACACATGTGTATGTGTTTCTCTGCATGTGTGTGTGTGTGTGTGTGTGTGTGTGTGTGTGAGAGAGAGAGAGAGAAGAGAGAGAAAGTATAGTAACGCAAGAAAAATAGTTTTACATCGCTTAAATATTACCTGCTCTGTAGACACTTTCAGCATAAGTTCGGTAGACACGGCTGTTGGTGTGGCTGAAAGGTAGCAGCTTTATGTCATCTCGCTTAAAGCCAGGTACCCTTCCAGGCAGGCTGACAGCATGGTCCTCGGCATAGCGCAGAATGAAGCTCTTCACATGATCCGTGTCAGCAAGGGTCAAGGAAGCAGCGTTGGATTTTCTTCATCCAGACTTAGGTTTCCTCGGCGCAAGACCATTCTCCTTGTGATGGCTAAGGAGGTTTAGCAGCTCGTCCTTGCTGATACTGTACACAGCCCTCCCCATCCCCCAAATTATTGTTAGTGTCCTAGATGCAAAAAAACAAATGGATTCAAACCTGTTGCTGGGATCAAAATTTGTTGAATTTTGACACGAGGGTGGTTCAAACCGTATTTATTGGCAAGGCAACTACTTATATACAAAGCTAATTGTCAATCCTTATTTTAGTCTGTTCATGACAAAAACTTAGGCTTGTTGATTCTGTCTGAGAAATAAAAATAAAAGTAACCATTATAATGTTTAATGATATACAAGTGAAGATTTTAATTTCATGACATTTTAAATGACATTTAAATAAAACTATGAAAGAGAATGAGAAAGAAGTTCATAGGATACACTCAGAGACTTCTTTCCTGTTCAAACCAACTTCATTGTTTGAAAATTACCAGTTTATGTGGCATGTTACCAGGACCATGGATTTTTATTCTTTTAATTGCGCTGTGTGCATTCCTACTTCATGTACAGCAAGAAGGGGAATTTGGATTGAGTTACTGGATCCAAGTTTTTGTTTGCAAAATGATATTAGGGAAGTCGGGCATGTATATTCATTTGGTGCTCTTATAGTCTGCGAAGCTTGTGTAAGGGTATCTGATAATGGCAGAAAGTGGGTATTAAATTTGTCCGGGGTGATGTTTGTGCTTGAATTTTGTGAATCTGTACGCTTGTTGCGTACAGTAGTGTTTATTGCCCTCCACATTGCCGCTGTGGATTTTGCATCCGTTACCATTTGACTGAAGTAGTCTCGTTCGACTTTTTCAGCTTCGTTTGAAACAGTTTCTCTGCTCTTTGTATTCGTCAAACAAATTTGCTGCTTTGAGTTGGTCTTGCAGTACCATTTCTTCCAGCAATTCTGGTGTTAACCACGGGTTCATCTGCGGATGCCTTACTCTATTTTGATGTAACGGCGCGTGTTTATTTATGATGGTGAGGAAATGTTTGGTACCAGAAGGACAGTGCATCATTGACGTCTGAGTAATTATAAGTTAAGTGAAATGGGGAAAAGTTTAAGTCATAGAGGTATGCTGCTTCATTAAACTTTTTGAAAGAGTGGTATTGGATGGTCGTGTGGCCTTTGGGTGGTGGTTTTGGGAGCCTTAAGGATCACATGCAGAAGACTGGACAGTGGTCACTAATACCAGAATGTACCAATGAAACATCTAGTATTGCAGATTTGTTGTTAGTGTATTATGTATACATGATCAATAAGAGTCGCAGTTGTTTTAGTTATTCTCATTTGGGGTTTGTACTAACTGATGGAGTGCATCAAGTGATAGTGTACTTGTCCAAGCTGGTGGTGGTTTTAACATATCAGTATTAAAGTCCCCTAACAGTAGTATATTAGAATTTTTGTGACAGATCCAATCCATCGTTTGTATAAAGTTGTCATACCATTCGTATGTGGAAGATGGGTGTCTGTATAAATGTCTGATTATTAATGGCAGTGATTTGGAGTTTTTTTAATTTCAATCTATATGTATTCGACAGTATTAGTTTCAAGATCAGTTCTGCGTAGGATAATGTTGGCAATTGATTGATAAATGTATATGGCAAGGACCGGTATGTTGGGGGGTTGATCACTGTCGCGTCGTTCTATGTTGTATTCAGGAATGCTAATAAGACTCCAAATACTTGTTCTGGATGGGGTGGCTGTTTTAAGAGCGATGAGATTTCATGGACCTTATTAGATAAATGAGAGCATGGAGTAGAGAGTTTGAACTTGGTGTCAGGCAAGTCATCTGTTGAAAGGATCAGGGCAGCTCCTCCCATCTGAGCAAACAGCATATGAGAAGTATTCTCATGCGTCTTTTTGACAGACTGGGTCATGTCAGCTTGCCTTCTATTAGCTGCACTGGCAGATATGTGGTCGGCAGTCAACTTGTGTCTTACTAGAGTATTTCTTTGAAAGTTCATGCAACCACTGACAAAAGTTTTTTTTTTCTGACCAGTCTCACACTCAACGAACACTTCATTCCCTGAGACAATTCTTCAAACTCAGGCCAGGAAAACTCTTTCTCCCACCCAGACTTGTAGGCGCTGACTTTTTTCTTTTTTGGGAGTGTTGTCATCACAGGTAGAGATGTACTCGATGATGTGGGTTGACGATCTTCATTATCTCGCTCTTCTGCTCCCCTTGTTTTTTTTTTTGTTTTCCGATGATGATTTTAACCATGCTGTAGAAGACATTTTTTGGAATCAAGCCAAAGGGTCTCTTTTCCGGTGAGAGTGAATTGGGTTGTGGGAAAGAACAGCAAGGGAAGTTACTCTTGCATTG
>JADBJO010012317.1:0-10000 GCA_016801955.1 Conus betulinus
CTCTGGAAGCAATGAATCATGCAGCCAGCTTTCACAGCACCCACACCCCCCTCTCCTCTCTCCCACTCCCTGCGACTAGTATGCAGACACTGGAGTGAAAAGCCGGCCACCGCTCACCGACATTCTTCCGTTTGCTGGATCCTTAGAACACACGGACACTTGCAGTGATCTGACCTTTCGTCCATAGCTAGTTAGTTCGTTGTGGCTGTTGTTGTTTGCTGTTCACACACACACACACACACACACACCACACACACACACACACACACACACACAGAGTTGTACCGTCCTTCAATCTCTCTCTCTCTCTCTCTCTCTCTCTCTCCTCTCTCTCTCTCTCTCTCTCTCTCTCACACACACACACAGAGAATCGTACCGTTCTTCACACACACACACACACACACACACACACACACACACACACACACACACACACACACACACACACACAGTCGTACCGTCCTGCAATCACACACACACACACACACACACACACACACACACACACACACACACACACACACACACACACGCACAGAATCGTACCGTTCTTCACACACACACACACACACACACACACACACACACACACACACACACAGAGTCCTACCGTCCCTCAGACTGAACCTTTCTCCCATAACCACCCAGCCAAATACCGAGCCATGTTCATATTTTTGACTTCGCCCCCTGCAAACAGTACTGAGCAAACCTTTGCAGATGACTGGGTTCATTATTTGCTGCCCACGCACGATTCCCTTCTTCCCCCCCCCCCCCCCCCCCCCCCCCCACTGTTGATACACAGAATACACAAGAATGTTAGTTATTTCCTCAGACCCATACTTTTTATGCTCCCCGCGAAACACGGGTAGGCAAGTTGACCCAGCAATAAGAGATATTATCCCCCCCCACTTGGGACAGAAATGTTGATTCTGGTCAAACCGATCGTATGCTGACCACGACACGGACCAAGTGGTCAAGTGCTTTTCTGTGGAAGCTCGATTGCCCTGTTGCCCTTTGTCTTTGGCTTAGTTTTTCTCTTCGCCTGGCTCGCGCGAGAGTAAGATCGAATCGTGCATTACTCTCTTTTCTTTTTCCCCCCCCGCCCCAGATTGTTTTTGCCGGGATTTGATTTTGATCGTGCAAAGGACTGGTGTTTACTCTGGAAGAGGGAGAATGATTTTTATTTTAAAGTGTCAATTGTCGAGTGTTGGGCAGGTGTTGTTGCCATTAAAAAGAAATTCCTTATAAACTAACACACAGATCAAGCGAGCTTTGAAAGAGGCTGTATCAAGCAGGCGTTCCTTTCTACCGATCGATTATATCAGTTCAAGGTATATGCTTTCATGGACCTGATCCTAATAGTCAGGCTGAATCAGACTAACACCCACGCCACCTCTACAAAAAAAAAAACAAAAAAAAAAAAAAAAAAACCGTCGCTGGACTCAACAGAAGACACCCATTATGACTGGCCAGATCTGCGTTTTCCGACCTTTCCAACTTCTCAGATATATCAAGAAGTAAGCATGAAACAAAGTGACCTGAAACAGGAAATACAGCCGTGCTGATGGCGCATGCGCAATATGTAGGTTGTTAGATGCGACACTGTTATACGACATTACTATTAGCATAGATATGTAGGTAGCCCCCCACTACATATCTATGCTATTAGTTATCAGCTGATGTCACCATTACTCTAATAGCAGACGCTGAAAAATCAAAAGCAGTAATCAAGTTGATCAACGATCGATGTCCTGCAGTTAACAGGGCTGAGTAGAGGGAGGGGTGGGGTTGGGTTAAATTGATTGGGCTAGGACGTGAAAGGAGGGGGCGGGGGCAGAAAAAAAAAAGTGAGGTAGAAAGGGGGTAGGGTGGTTGGGTCGGTATCTTTTGAAATCAAACTCGCTTGATTGCAAAGACCTTGATCAGTGAGTAACAATATTGCGTGTTTGCAAATGTACCTAGTAACTGCATCGCGGTGTTTGTGCATGTGTGAAAGCTATAGAAATAACCACGATAGTCTTTCCACTTGTATGGTGTGCGCAGGCCAACTATACGCTGTGTGTCTTTTCTGTGCCGAGTAGCGAATGCTGGACACCAACGTTTAAGTCTCTCTCTCTCTCTCTCTCTCTCTCTCTCTCTCTCTCTCTCTAGTAAAATAAAGTGCTGGCTGAACAACGTATGTTGTTGTTGTCGTGCCCTGGCTAAAAGACACCAGGGATCATCCAAACAGCCGGAGTACTTGAACACTGTGGTACAAATGCATCAGCTGGGGATGAGAACATTACGTGTGTGACCGTTTTTGATTACCCCGCCACATGGGCAGCCACACGCCGACTTCGGTGGTTTTCGGAAACTGATAATGTTATGCTAGGAGCTTGTCACAACTGAAGACAATCCTCGCATAACTATGGTGAGCATAACAACGTTTTGATGTAGCCTTGGTGTTCTAGTCTATGTCCATTGGTCTGACACAGCCCTAAGCCAAGGCGGATCGTAGTAGTAAAATATAGCGCTGGCTGAACGACGTACATAGTAAAATGTAGTCTTGGCTGAACAACAAATGTAGTAAAATATAGTGCTGGCTGAACGACGTAATGTAGTAAATATAGTGCTGGCTGAACGACGTATGTAGTAAAATATAGTGCTGGCTGAACGACGTATGTAGTAAAATATAGAGTGCTGGCTGAACGACGTACATAGTAGTAAAATATAGTGCTGGCGAACAACTGTAGTAAAATATACGTACTGAACAACGTATATAGTAAATAGAGTGCTGGCTGAACGACGTATATAGTAAAATAGAGTGGTGGCTGAACGACGTATATAGTAAAATAGAGTGCTGGCTGAACGACGTATATAGTAAAATAGAAGAGTGGCTGGCTGAACGACGTACGTAGTAAAATAGAGTGGCTGAACGCGTGAAGTAACGAATGTAGTATAAGTAAATAGAGTGCTGGCTGAACGACGTATATAGTAAAATAGAGTGCTGGCCGAACGACGGATATAGTAAAGTATAACTGAACGACGGATGTAGTAAAATAGAGTGCTGGCTGAACGTAAAATATAGTGCAGTCCGAACGACGTATGTAGTAAATAGAGTGCTGGCTGAACGACGGATATAGTAAAGTATGGTGCTAGCTGAACGACGGATATAGTAAAGTATAGTGCAGTCCGAACGACGTATGTAGTAAAATATGAGTGCTGGCTGAACGACGTAAGTAGTAAAATAGAGTGCTGGCTGAACGACGTTTATAGTAAAATGTAGTACTGGCTGAACGACGTGCATAGGAAAATATAGCGATGGCCGAACGGTGAATGTAGTTAATGTAATGCCAGCTGAACAATGTTTGTACTGAAACACGATGTTCGGTTAAACGGCACATGTAGGACAAACACTGTGCTGGACCAACGACACGCGGTCAAAAGTAGTGACAAGCAGCTGTGGCTGAACGAAAATTAATATGTGGCTACACGTGAAAAGAAATGACGGCAGAAGACGACTCGTGTAATGAAAATGTTTTCAAAAGAATCAGTAGCATTATGACCAACGTTGCAAAACTTGTGAAAGATAATGATGGCAGAACGACACATAGAGCAAAAACGAAAAAGCTAATGGTGTCAGAAGAATGACGCATGTAGTAAAGTTGTTATCAAAAGTAGTGATGGCTTGATGACACTTATAGTAAAACATGGTGAAAAGTCGTGGTGGAAAAACCATACGTGTAGCAAGCGATGTTATAAATGTGGTAGAGGCAGAACTACACATGTAGCAAAAACGTCATGAAAAGTAGCAGTGGCAGAACGAAGCATGTAAATATGTTGTGAAAAAGAGAGGTGGCAAAATGCAGTAAAACGTAAAAAGTAATGGCGGCAAGACAACGGATGTAGTTAAACATTGTGCTGGCAGTACGACGCATGTGGCTGCACACCAAAAATTAAAAGCGCCAGGACCTTGTTTGAGTCCAGTATTTAGTGCAGTTAGATTGTTTTGAGAATTTCTGTTTCGTTTGAAAGTTGATTCTCCTCATTTTCTTTCATATGGCCATCAAGGTACAAACCAGGTGGTTGTAAGCGGACAGATTAAAAACGAAGAAATGGGATTATTTTTTGGAGACTACCTCACGCAAAGATAGAGTCATGGGTGAGTGCTAGGCCTGAAATGTGTGTCAACGAAGGGGGAAAGTCATGTGTTTGAAGATAGTTTGTGATTTCATCGGTGAAAATCCCCCAAACAAGGGAAGTAAATTGGTGGGGATTTGTTCTTTTGATCAATTATCAGTTTAACAGTAAATGCTGGCTTAAACTTATGGGTAGGCCTCAAAAGGCGCATATGGATGATATTTTTCAGTGAAAAATCCTAATTGTGGCGTATGACCCGCAATGAAAGGCGCTGTGGACTGACCGACACAAGCTGTGAAAAGCAGCGCTGATCTGAACGGCATTTCTTCAGACAACCGCTCGGCGGTTCCAACGACTACCTACCTCATCTAGGCTCCTGCCTGACGGCGCCATCTTCCCCGGGACCCTCCACCTGACGCTAACCCAGACTTCTTGACCCAGCCTGCCAGTCTACAATGTCTATGCCAAGACAAACGTCTCCATGTCACAGCTTTGGCTGTGGCGATATCTTGTCCTAAAAGCATTCCGCTGTGAGGACGTTAAACTCATCCTTCTTCTCGAACGGCACGTGCAGTAAGAAGTAGGAAGAAGTGACAGCTGGCTGAACACACTCGGAAAATTCGAGGCAGGTGGCGCCTTTCTTCGAACTGTCGCCGTGTGAAGTCGTCAACTCATTTTCTCCACCATTGTGTGTCTGTCACAGGCTGGTTACATATTCCTCAGCTCGGTTACGCGTTACTTAGGTTACGGGCTTTCTCAGTGTTTGTGTTCACATGTCCTAAGTTCGGGTTTCGATCACGAACACACCAAGGTCCGCTCCATTCTCTCCCTCCGCCCCCCCCCCCCCCCCCCTTCCCCGTCTCTCTTATTTCCACCCTGCCTCTTATCACCACCATCTCCACCCCTTTCTCGTTTCTTCCATCGCTCCCCGCGTCCTCGCATCGCTTTCCAGCCCTTTCCGCTTTCCCATTTTTCAATTCCATAAGGTTCAAGGACTTAGCTGTCCTTGTATGTAAGTATCTGTCAAAGTTGTTTCAGTTTTACTTTCTTCAAGGAGGTGTTCCTTGCCTATGAACCGATTCACACATGCGACACCACATGAGACCATAATGCACAGGGGTTATAGACAGATGAATAAATGAGTAATTAAAAAAAAGGGGGGGGGGGGGGGGGGGGGAGGGGGCGAAGAGGGTGTCATGAACGAGAGACAGCAGATGCTTGACCTTTGCATCCTATTCTATCCAGGGACCATGGTAGGGGGGGATAACCTACTGAGGCAAGTATGTTTCATTAGTCTTTTTTTGTGAACTTGCAGACAAGCCGTTACGATGGGCGTCTGGGAAACTGACTTCCGGTTACGGAGTTTGCAATATGGAGTGTTTTGATCGTCTCGCTGGTGAGAATTGAATTCTTGTTCATCATTAAAAAGAAAAAGGCCTAACCCCCAAACAAAACAAACAAACAACCCCCCTTTTGGTGTTTTCAAAAATGGTCTATGGGTAAAATATTATTTGATCTTGTCTTTCCTAATGTGCCATATTTTGGTGTGATAATTTTTAGCAATGGAAAGTGAAATTATGACGAGATAAAGAGAAACAGACTGCAGCTGTTTTCCACGATAGTCCTTGTTCAACCAGCACTGCTGTTTCTAAAAAAAAAAGAAAGTCCTTTCCCACTGTAATTATCGTTCAATCAGCACTGCTATTTCCAAACAAATGCCATTTTCCCACTATATTGTTATCCCATGAGCACTGCTGTTCGCAACCCCATTTTGCTTTCCATCACAGGTGTCGTTTAACCAGTGCTGTTGGATCCAGGCAAACGACACTTTTCACTGCAACCATTCAACCAGCCCCGTGTTTCTTTTCTCTCTGAATTCTGCATTCCATCGTTAAATTTTCGTTAAATCAACACTGTTGTTCCTATCTAACAAATTCTGCTTTCCCAACACTATTGTCGCTTAATCAACAATGTTGATTTCTATCCAAGTTCTGTTTTCCAACACAGTTACCGTTCAATCAGTTTTTAACCGAATACTTAAGTCCAGGCAACTATCTTCATAGTTTTGGTCAGTCAGACAGACATACAGACACACCGACAGACAGACTAAATGCGCTTCATATACGAGATACATGGATTAAATGTCTGTTTTACTTACCCCGCCCCGCCCCCCCCCCCCCCCCCCTCAACTTCCCCCAATCAAGTTCTAACACACACACATACACAAACACACGCACGAACAAACGCGTATACACAGATGCATACACACATATGCACACACACACACAAACACACACACGCATCCGCAGGCAAGCACGCACGCATGCACACACCTACACACACACACACACACACACACACACACACACACACACACACACACACACACATACACACACGCCTACACACCTGTCTACTATATACACTGGATTTATGGCCGTGACTTACGCCTTGCTCCGTATCTACTCTCACACGCTGTGACGGCGGAGAGGAAAGCGGGCTGGGAGCTTCTGAAGGTCAGGGAGTGGTGCTGCTGCACGTGCCTTATTGATTGCAACAGACATTGACCGTAAGAGGTCCAGTATAAGTTATTACATTCAGGCAGGATGAGCCAGTGTGAATGTCTGGATTTAGTAAGTTCTGAATACATTCTCCCCCCCCCTCCCTTCCATCATCATCATCAGCAGCAGCAGCATCATCATCATCGCCTCTCTCTCTGCGTGTGTGTGAGTGCATTGCCCGTGCGCCCATGATATTTTATGTGCGCATGCGTGCATACATGTTTGTATGCCTGTATGCATGTGTGTGTGTGTGTGTGTGTGTGTGTGTGTGTGTGTGTGTGTGTGTGTGTGTGCGCGCGCGCGCGCGAGCGCGTGCATAGACAATGCACAAAATAGATCGTAAAACTAAGCGTTGAAGATAAATGTTTCTTCCAAGTACACGACAAATGAGAATGAAGAACAGACACAGCTGAGCACCTTGTGCTGGGGAACTATGGGGATCTTGGGAACATCTCTCTGGTTTCACAGAAGAAACATTTTCAAATCAACATTGGAATCGATTAAATTGGAAGAAAAGGGCGCTTTCTTTCTTCCTTTCTTTTTTGGGGCAGGGTGGGGTGGGGGTGGGTGGGGGAAAAGGGGAAGGGGGGCTCGGGGTGGGCGGGTTGCCCAGTTTCCGACCCCCCACCCCCCACTCCCCGGGCCCCCTTCTCCTCGGTGGAGTTATTCTCCCGGTGCTCACACAGTGTCTTCCATACACCGCCTCCCCAAGTTTATGCTGTCGCTGCCCCAACAGAGCAGTGCATTCGTATGTAGGTCGTCATGAGGCAATCCACCAGAGCACACACTGCACTGCTCTGAATCACTTCGCCGGTGTTTGACTGTTGGGATCTAACATATCGGGGGCATCTTATACTTAACCGCCCACCAATGACAATGACTGGTTTGTCGTTCAGCCAACGTGAGCGAGCGTCCTCGTGTAGTCGCCACCACCTTGTCCATCCACCCACTGTCCCCATGAAGCTGCTGATGTCTATGAATTTGACAGAAACTCGCCATGGGCAGGGTGTAGTGAAGAAATCGAAACTGAGGTCACCACCACACGAACAGGACATGGGGAGGGGGGAGGGGGGGGGGGGGGGGGGGCTCAGAATTTGAGAGTTTTTAATTGATGATAACTCAGGACGTGGATGATGAAGATGATGCCGTTAGGTTCCTTTTTGGTCCATGACAGGGGCGAAAGTTCTACGCTTCTTTTCATGATATATCCTGTAGTCTACCAGGCCCGAGAGACACAGACACCTGCAGGGTTGAAAAAGGCATTGCCAATGGTGCAAGGAAAACACCAGCTGAACAATTACAAATGAAAAAAAAAACTAAACACGCTATCCGTTTTCGCATTTGATTTTTGAATTACTAGAGGCTCCAAAATCCCTCCCCCCTCTCCACCTTAATCGCCCCTTTCATTCTTCTTTTGTAACAGAGTCAGAGTGGCACGTGCATTATGTGGACAACCAGGTCCAGAATCCGCCCGAAAGGAAGTGATAGCTGCATGACAGACAGTCCTCATCTGCCCCAATCCCGGTAATCCACTTCCTACCACTCTGTAATAATTTGTCCAAATGTTTGCCCCCTACCCCGCGATGATCGCACCCCTAACAAACCACCTCAGCACGCTCGCTGCCCAAATACACAACGCCGACAAGAACCGTAACCTTATGGACAAAGTCACCGTTGTCATACGCAGACGAAATATTTGTCTTCCGTTGGCCAAACGAGCAGACGACATATTTTCGCGGGCAAAGACTGAGGTCGGTGCTGGTGGAGGTGGTTGGTGGCGGGTTTGTTGGGAAGTTGTTGACGCTGGCATTCACACGGCACCCACCCCGGCTGCCAATCGCCCCGGGGGTGGCGGGTTTCAGGTCGACGGGGGGGTGGGAACAAAGCGGACTAATTCGGACCGAATCACCGTGAAATCGTGGAGCAATATTTGCACTCGCGGCTTCAGTGAAGCGGCGGGTACCACCTATAGAGGTCGCCACTGTGTGACGTAACCGTGCTCGAGAGCTGAACGTGAACTTTCCGATGAGAGAGAGAGAGAGAGAGATCGCGTTCGCGTTCGCGCTCTGTATCATATAGTATTTCATTGTCACTTCACCACATGTAACTATGCTGCCTAATGAATGACACAGAGTTCAGGAACTACTTACTGCATCAAGCACCATCTGATCTGCCTTCCACTTGGAACACTCTAAAAAAGCCAGGCCATGAGAGAGAGAGAGAGAGAGAGAGAGAGAGAGAGAGAGGAGGTGGGGTGGGGATAAGGGTTGGTACAGAAAGGAAGAAAACTAGACCCGAGGATCTGGAGCGAAGGTTGCAAACTTTGGAGAATGAAAAATGAAATGCCTGAGACGTATTTCAGTTCTGCATCTTTCAAGGAACGTGAAAGGCAACAGCAAGTCAACGAATATGCTGGCAGACAAGAAAGTCTCCTTGCAACCATCAGATATCCTACAACGTCTGTTATAAGGACATGCAGGCTTGTCTGCCATGACTTGCTGATCCAACGCGCCATTCCACACGGTGCAATGGACGGTGAACGAACGTACCAGATGCAACCCCCCCAAAACAAACAAACAAACAACAAAACGAAAAAAAAAAAAAACAACCCCCCCCCCCCCCCTTCCCACGAAAATAAAACAAAAAAAAAAAAAAAACAACACACACACACACACACACACACACACACACACACACACACACACACACACACACACACACACACACACACACACACACACACACAAATAAAAAAACACACACACACACACACTCACCACAAAACACACACACACACACACACACACACACACACACACACACACACACATACACACACACACTCACCGAAATGAAACAAAACAAAATAAAAACACACGAACAAATGGAAAATAAGGTCAGGCCACTTTCAGATTTCACGTGCACACCCACATAAGCAACAGATGTGATAGGTGGGGGCTATCCATCGCAGGAATATGCTGGAAGTGGCCTTATGTTTCACTGATATCATCAGAACGACAGCACGTTAAGATGAAACAACGAAGAGAAAAAAAAAAGAAGCCGAGATCTATTCCTTCTTAGGCGCCAGGGAGTCGAACCCCAAACCCTCTGAATATCAAGCCGATGCTCGGACCGACCGGCCTGATCTGGCACCCAAACGAACAATATGTTAGTAGAATTTAGGTTTTAACGCCCAGAACGAGCAAAGGTCGATACGGCAGACGGGGGATAACTATCACTGGAGAGTGGGGAAAGTGGGCCTATCTAACACGAAAACTGACACCACCAGAAGGGCAACACGTTTTACTAAAAATGCTCGT
>JADBJO010012317.1:22500-40000 GCA_016801955.1 Conus betulinus
ATCAAATAATAACGATGACAATGACCACAACAATATTATTAATGATATGATAATGATTATAGTGATAATAATAGTAATAATAATGATGATAACAATGATACTGACAATGAATAACGATGAATATAGCCACCACCGCAACAACAATAACCGTGACAACAACAATAAGAATGGTTACAATAATAGAATTAATTACACTCGTCGTCATCTTCATTACGTCACATCTATCCATCATTTCAACATCTCAGCATGACTGTCACTGATTACCTCCCTGTCATCATTATTCAAGGTACCTACCTCCAAAACCGGCGGCCCCTGGCCTCTGATGAACTGGTCTTGATACATGTAAGTCCCGCTCAGGTAGACGTCGAGGTGAGGACCAAAGTCTGCCAAGCCTCTGTCCTCTTTGACGGCAATGGTCAGATTAGTCACCTCGCCTATGACAGGAAAAATGTCGTGAAGAAGAAGAAGAAGAAGAAGAAGAAGAAGAAGAAGAAGAAGAAGGAGGAGGAGGAGGGAGGAGGAGGAGGAGGAGGAGGAGGAGGAGGAGGAGGAGGAGGAGAGGAAGAGGAGAGAAGGAGGAGGAGGAGGAGGAGGAGGAGAGAAGAAGAAGAAGAAGAAGAAGAAGAAGAAGAAGAAGAAGAAGAAGAAGGAACAACTTAGTGCGTAACTAATGTGAACAGCTTAGTGCGTAACAAATGTGAACAACTCCACAGGCTGTGATACCTTCATGTCGACTACTGAACTGAATGATTTTTCTTTAAAAAAGTTTATGTAATAAATTCGCCAAACGTGAACAAACGAGTCACAAGACAAAATGATTTTTGATGGCAATTGTAAGTAAAATTGTCATTTACTTACAACGTATTCGTCTAGTTCATGATTTTAGATTCTAAGTTAAGTCTTAGAATTCTAAGTAAAGTCTTTGTCTTGTGATTCGTTTGTTCATGTTTGGCCGATTTATTACGTGATTAAAAAAAAAAAAAAAAACTAGTTAGATTTGTTTTTGTCTGCAGTCAGCTCCTGAATGATTTTTTTTGTTTGCTTGTTTTGATATGAACTCTCTTTGAAAAAAAGAAAAAAATAAAAACAAACAAACAACAAACAAAAAAAAAAAAAAAAAAAAAAAAAAAAAAAAAAAAAAAAAACAAAAAACCCCCCAAAACAAACAACTCCCCCCCCCCCCCCAAAGAAACAGAAGTTACAAGAACGTATTTAACCGTGTTTTCACTGGAAGCTGGGCGTGCTTCAGTCAACGCTTCCACCACGTCGACTCAACATAATGCAGATATTCTTAACCCACTCCTTATACGTACACCACGTGCCACAAAGCTGAACGTCTGACTAAAAACACAGTTCGTCTAAGCTAACCTTTGTGCACACTTTAGAGAAAACGTACAGGGATGCTGATCTTTGGAATTCATCGTCAATCTCTAAATTTACATCAGAAACACCTGGCAAATTAAATGAAGATGATTAACACCGGGAAGAACATTCCTCTCCAACACGTTGAAAATTTGTAAACAAGAAACCGAGAAGACAGCCTTTTTTTGTTTTTTTTCCTTGGGAGACAACACCGACTGCCTTGTTATTCATTATTTACTCCCCCGACCTCTTTTAAGATATTAACACACCCCCCCCCCACCCCCCCTCACCATTCCAGAAACAAATAATAGTCCAGTTCTGTTACTGCTCTAGAAAATTAATCTAGTCGTTAGGTTTTTCTTGGTTAAAAAAAATCAACATATTCAAAAGAATCTTTTCACTTAACTGATTAAAAAAAACAGACAAAAGGATTTTCTTAGTAAAAAAGAAACCCACGGGAACCAAAAGAATCTGTTCACCTAAGTGATTCAAAAGGTAAACAAAAGGATATTCTATGTAAAAAAAAAAAAGGAAATTTACGGTAATTAAAAGAATCTTTTCACCGACTGACTCTAAGGATATAAACAAAAAGATTTTTTAGTAAAAAAAAAAAGAAATCCGCAGTAACCAAAAGAATCTTTTCACCTAACTGATTCAAAGACAAACAAAAAGTTATTCTTACTGAAAAAAAAAAAAAATCTACGGTAAGCCAAAGAATCAATTCACCTAACTGATTCAATAGACAAACGAAAGGTTATTCTGAGTAAAAAGGAGATCCAAGGTAACCAGAAAGAATCTTTTCACTCCACTGATTCAAAGGACAAACAAAAGGATATTTTTAGTAAACAAAAGAAATCCACGGTAACCAAAAGAGTCCTTTCACCTAACTGATTCAAAAGACATGCTAAAGGATATTCTTAGTAAAAAAAAAAAAGAAATCCATGGTAACCAAAAAGAATGTTTTCACCTAACTGATTCAACGGACACAGACAGACCCACCGTTGCCATAGGGCCAGGTCGGTGCCAGGGCTCACTGTGGAAAGGGGCATATCAAGCTGAGCGTCCAGGTCATCTGTGCCCCTCAGGTTCCACCCCCACTCAAGGAAATGGGCGTCCAGATCACCCAGGCTGAGGTAGAGTATTCCCCTCATGGCATCGTCCTTGCTCAGCGTCAGAGTGGCAGAGCCCTTCATCGAGTTGGGGGGGTCGCGGCCGTAGATCAGAATGGAACCTTGAAGCAATGGACAGACATTTGCGTGCACATACCTCACAGCACCACGGACCACACTCCCCTCCCGCCATTCTCAAATGTCAAATGTCATCGCCTGCTCTCCCAGCAAAGACATGCAGTGTCACACGCTCGTGCCAGTGCATGTTCGAGTGCCTAAGTTTTAACTTTTGTTTGAGTTTGACGTTTGTGGTATCGAGCGTTTAGATTCTAAATATAATTTACAAGCAGTGCCAAGAAAATTCAAATGAAAGTGTACGTGACAAATCATGAAGATGAAAAACAAGGAAAATAACATGCACACACACACACGCACGTACGCGCGCGCGCGCGCGCGCGCGCACACACACACACACACACACACACACACACACACACAATCGTGAGACCAGATTAGATACCCACAATTCAAGGGGCAAAAAGCGCAAAAAGATGGTCATACACGAAATATTCCCATCTGCTGAAACAAATGACAAAGTTGAAACAGACAATGACGACAGGTGATTAGGGCATCAAGACATTTCTAAAGAGACAAATTTTGTTTGGGGCATTCTGTTTTCATGGAAAATGGGATTAATTTACGAGCACAGACATACACTGCTATCATTTCAGATTGAATTCTGACAATTCCACGTGATGCCATGTTGTCTTCCAAGACGAAGGTGGAACATGTGACATCTTGTCACACACTGTCTGTAGGTTCCTTCAGCAATGTTGGGAATGAACACCCTTCATCATCACCTCCCATAAGTGTGCTGTCAGTGTACATTCAGAAATAGAGCCGTTTTAGCATGCAGGAGATTCACGTTTATGCACGTGATTCACGACATGTATTGAACTGAAAAAAAAACTTACTGTGTTGCACGTGCGGTGTTCAATCACTTTACGAGAGCAGGCAGAAAATCGCTGTGGGAGAGACAAACGTTGACAAGGGTCAGTGTTGGAGAAGTACTACAGCAATATCTAGTCCGACAAGTCAGAAAACAGGTGTTTCAAGTGTTCACATAACATCTAGGATTAGGTGTTTGTATTTTCGTGTTCTGTTTATATGTCTGTGCTTCAAGGTAGAAATTTTAACATAGTTGTGGCTTTGTAAAACTTCCAGCGTTCTCTTCTTTTGTATTTAAGACTTAACTAGACAGTTGTTGAAACTGTACGCCTCTGCCTCTGTAGTAGTACTGTGGGATCCTACGCTGGCTGTCTGGACACCTCTGTGGGTGCTGCTGACCAGTCGTTTTAGGTGTGATGTGTTCACAGCTATGTCCCGTTGATGGAGTCTGGTTGAGGGAAGAAAAACCCTAGACCTCATCCATTTTATGACTCATGCTTTGGGATGACCCTACCATACATAAGACAGTGTGTGCAACAATGGTGGTATGTATGTTAGGCTTTGTCAGTAACGCTCCAGTATTTAGCTGTTTGAGATGACTAAGTTGCACGGATGGATAACAAACTAGATTTCCTGAACAACCATTTGCTATCTGAAGTGTGGTCGTGTCCATAGGTGTTGTGGGTAGTTTGGGCGAGACGCACGCATCACCACCAGTCCATAACAGTGAACCATGAAACTATTTCTGTAGATGAGAACCGCCACTTCACTGGGAAACCTGTGGCACCATTCAGCTCTGTCTAGTTACCCTACAGTGGAAATACTGACAGTCTTTGAGCAATCATCATCATGATGGATACCACGTTTTTGTTCAAGCCATCTCCAGACTCGTGTTTCAGAGTTTAACGTCCATCCAAAGGAGGTTCAGCGTTTGGGGGAAATGTTTATGCCATCGAAACTAAGATGAACATTAACTAGATGGAGTCTTTGAAGAAGACAGACATCTGCCAAGGTCGTACACTCCTCGTAATGTATGCAACGGCGCGCCTGAACCTATCGTGCGTCTGTAGCCACATCTCCCAGACTATCACAGAGATGTCAAAGCTGTTTCAACAAACTAATCTGTCATGTCTAAGCCCTCTGCAGCGGTAATTACAGGTGTTATCTGAGTATATGTCTCAGCATCGATGAACAAATCCTCCCTACTTTCCTTTTGATCACAGCGGTTTGTATTTCTCACCAAATCTTACAAGTACGTAAATATAAAAGCAACTAAAAGTCTGACATTCTGGCAATGTTAAAAAGTGAAAATAATTCCCAGGATATAACTTTCAATTCGGATTCACCAGGTTTGATTTTGGTCCTTCATCCTTCCATCCAAAAAGTTTGGCAAAATCCGTTCAGCAGTTTTTGCGTTATCTTACTTACTGGCAGACGGACAACACGAACAATGACCTGACAGTGGAAGCAAGCATCTTACCTGATGGTGGGTCGAGCACATCATCGAAGCCGTATAGCCACCACTGAGCTTCAGGTCTGGAATCGGCCTCAAAATCAGCAGTCAGGCGGTATGTGTTGGTGCCCTGGAGGAACTCCCGTGTCACTTTGACGAGTTTCGTGAGGCCCCCAGACACAGGGACCTGCACAGCAAACATCGGTTTCATCATAGTATTGGATCACCCAGACCTCTGTCAACAGTGTGATCATCGTGATAATAGCTCTGTGAAGGGATTTTTTTTGTGGTCTGAATTTTTATCATCACCATCAACACGCTGATGGTCGGTACCACTAATGTTCATTTCAAAGTGGGGTGATTGCAGGGGAAACTGAAACAAAATCAAAAACAAAATTACTCGGTACTCGGTAAGCAACGAAGCAACGAACAACTTACAAAACAACGCGTTTGAACCTACTGGCCCTTCTTCAGGAAGAATAGTATTGGGAAGAATAGCATGAGAATGTTTTCATAATTCAAGTTAAAATTACTGAATCAAACATTTTGGAAGTGAATTATACAATAGTATATCTAAAAGGACTAAAAAAACAAACCAAACCAAACCAAAAAACAAAAAAAAACAAAGCAGAAACCCACTGATACAGAGTTACGTTTTCTTAGTTACAGTTTCAGAACATGTCGTGGGAGAAAGAAAACGTGCGATTATGTGAAGCAGGGTGATGACTTTCGTTTGACAATAAAGTGCCAGAAACAAGACAAGTTTTGCCGGAAAGTCGTTCTTCGAATTTTCAAAGGAGTAGAGAGGTGAGTTATATAAGGCAATGAAGTTTAATTTCTGCTTTTGAGCGATTGGCAAAAGTAGAACTTATGCACAAAGCCTGTCCCTTGTCTATGGTGTTAAGTGCCTTAATCACAATAAAAAAAATTGCTTCAGTTACCGGTTAGTATTCTGTGAGATGGAGATAAAACCAAACGCTGTGAATAATTCCGTCCAAGGAAAGGCTTGAACGTGTAAAATTTAACTTTTGCCGTGTAATTCTTAAAAAAAAAAAGACAGAACAATGAAATGTATGTCGATTTTTCAACAGTGGAAAAGCTTGTTTTAGCTTTTGGGTCGCCCAAATACTGTACAAGACTTCCGCTCTTCAAACTGTCAATAGGACGTAAAAATCTTTTCTTTTATTTGGTATCTGACAAGTCTACAAATCTAACGTATAAACACCAGGCCATCTGTTCGTTTCGAAACAAGTCACGCAGCTTTACAACATGCTCAAGACAACAGACCTACAACTCAAATACTGTAAATGAAAAGAGAAATGAACAAATCGAAGAAAAGGTCAACATGGAGAGCACATGAAAGTCAAATGCACATATGGCAATGACATGATTATGTCTTTTAAGGAGGCAATAGGCAGAAAGGGACTCGACTGAATGATAAAAGTCACATACACGAACGAGACCGAGTGATAAAAGTCATATACACGAACGAGAATCAGAACCAGTCCATATGAGGTCAATTTTCACTTTTGTCTCGCTTTTTTTTTAAACACTGTGTCATAAGATGATGCATCTCTTCCTTTCTTTTTTTTTGGAGGGGTAGGGGTTGTAGAGGTAGGCATTACCCATTTTTAAAGTCGTGTTTTAGTAAACCATTAGAAAATACGTCCGTATCCACTGATCTGTTCTCCGTCACTGACAGATGAAATGACATCTTTCAGCTCTTGTTGATTAAAAGAAACCTGAACGTGCTGTGTATTATAGCCTCCGGAATCTTTTCATGCTTTAGAAAACAACAACAACAACAGCAACAACCAAACAACAACAACAAAACCTTTTGCTTCATTTTCTCTTACCCTTCCGTCCGTTTTTTTTTTCTGTTTTAACGCCGCTTGGGGTACGAGTACCAGCAAAAATGTCTGAAATAATGAACCTTTTTGTAAGAAAAAATTCGAAGCTTGTTGCCATCAATTTTAATCGTGTATGTCTTCCTATACCCTTTGTAGATCTTTATGGCTTATAGCTTCATATGTGCCAAAGATTGACTGGATCTGTCATTTGACAAAATATATTGTCTCTTTACTGAAAGTGTTCGCTCTCCACATTGGGGTCTGGATATCTGGATTTCTGATATTTATTCAAAAGATGCCGAATTTTTCCGTTTTTTCTCATCGTCAACTCTTTGAAGATAATCACGCTACCATGTATTTCCTGAATACTTATCTGATTTAATTAATGGGATACTTGGGGATGGGAAGACTGGTAGCTTTTAATGCAGTTTCTCTTTATCTACAAAAAGGAATAATATTAGGCCTATCGTCTGTACAATGATTTGTATTTTATACTTGTGATATGTTTTTTTATATCTAATCCAATTGGCCTGAATATTGCCGTGTTTTTGACAAAAATGTCTTTGTCCGCATTGTATTGGACTGACTGATTATCAAAGGCAGTAACAGATGGCAGATCATCACTGTCAAGAGTAGAAATAAACATTTTCCACGTACAGTTTGAGGCAAGAATAGGCCAAGCAAGAGACATATCAGTAGTGGTCGATTTTTGGTTTGAAAATACTGCAGTTTCAGTTATTGCCCTGTCATTTAGTAAAGACCAAAATCAATCGTACCTTTCATGGATTTATTTCTACTTTTTGCTACCCTTTCCTCTTACGTAAATGATACGTGAGCTTTAAAAACAGCACGGATTAACCATTTCTTCTGGTTCAGAACTCGTAATGCTCGTATCCATCCGGTATTATTAACTTCATGGGAAGCCTTTGACAGATACACAGGAACAAGATTTAGAATCGAATAATCAATGGCTTCCAGTTCCAGACTTGCTGCACTGGAGTAAGCATTGGGTACGTTGGCTGGTGGGAGGCACATATGCCGCGCTTGAGCCTTTGATTTAGTAGTCTAGCAATTGGGGTAAAATGTTGCAATTTACATTCAATAACTGCAGAACTGATATCTTGTAGCCGGATGGGCAAGTTGTGCAGATGGTTAAAATGGATATGAATTCTATCACATGATCTCTACAGGAAATGGCTTTACCATGACAAGATTTAAATACAAAGCAATTGAGTTTAGCTGTTTCTGGGATGCTTGTTTCTCTTTCATAACATTACTCAAAAAGAGCCTCTGGGACTCAAAAAGAAAAAAAATGAAATACCAAAAGAAATCTTGTACCCTTCAAGATCACTTTGACTGAGAACTGCTCACTACAGGCACTGAAAGGATCAATAACTTGCTAAAAATGAATACAGATTGACGTTGCTCATGTTTTGCCAGTTAGATCTAGGCCTAGGGCCAGTCTTGTTGGATGATGCAGACGTTCTTTCGAGATCGGCCCTATAGACCTCCTGTTTAAAAAATTGTCCGGGGTAGACAGCATTGCAGTTTTCTTGTTCTTCCAGTCTTCTATGTCTTCCAGAATCAGATGTCAGACGTGCCCCCCAATAATGCCCACCAGCACATTTGATCCCAAGGATGCCATTACTCATTTGGTGCGAGCTTTCAAGCTGGAGGGACTGAAGAAGAAAACATTTTCAATTCCACGTAGCTCTGTGCTTGTAACGACTTCCAGCTCAAGTTCTGAGTCTCTCAAAGAAGCGATCTTATTGGTAACTATTTTTCTTCAAGGGTGATCGCTGGCAATATCTCTGACACATATGGCAAAACTTTGCCGGCAGCTTTCAACCCACAATAATAAGGCCTACACCGTTCAACACTCTCGGCTCTTACGAGAGAGAGAGAGAGAGAGAGAGAGAGAGAGCAGTTCTGTCTGTTAGTTAGCTCTGTGCGGAAACATGTTTAGGCTAACAGAAACTGCCGTTTCGAGCCAGGAAAGATAACTCCCGTTGTTTTGTCTATCATCGTTAGTCGATCGCGTATATGGTCAAAACTTTGAAATATAATATTTCGTGGTCAAAATTTGGTTTACTCGTCGCTTTGCAAAACACGACAGCTATGCTTGTAAAAGATTGCCCACTGAGTTTGATAAAAAGTCTGAAAGTGAGCTCAAAGTCAAGGAAGTGACTGACAAACAATCATCACACCTTGATTTTGTCACGGCTTATGGGTTTGTGTTGATGCAAGCAGTACAAAACAGACGACAAAAACAAATTTGAACGACGAAGACTTTAGTTAATCTGAACACTAACTCGTGGAATCAGTTTGCGAACCTTGAGAAGCACTTTCGATGCTTCTAGAGTCCATAATCTCAACTTTTCGATCGAAAAAATTCACATTTCCCTGAAAATCGTATCTTTTTTGCTTTCCAAGACGGACGAATTAAATTTTGTCAAATGAGTCTTACAACGCCCCTTGCGCATGCGCGCTATCTGCAAGTATGAAACGGTGTATTATGACCATATCCACTGGTGTGTTGCTATGAGTCAAGGAAGGGTTATTTTTTGCACTCGTAGGGAATCATTTGTATATACATAATTTGCTGTTACTTCAAACCCGTCCTTGACTGAGTTGAAAAGACACACCTTTTTTCTCTTGTCCTGGATTGTTTGTGATGGTTTGTATTTAATATTTTTTTTAGTTCTGTTGAATTCTGACGTCACCCAAAAATTTCGGTTTTTTTTTTTTTTTGTTTTTTTTTTTTTTTTTTTTTTCCCTTAGAGTTTTGTATGGATCTGTTTTAATTTTGCCCATCTGTTTGTCATCTACGGAGTCTACAGATGTTTCAATCGACACATCACTGGCATTCACCCGTGGAACAGACTTTGTGCCCCTTGTGCTAGAACGATTTACTGGTAACTCTCCTGTCCGTCTATGTCTGACTGATCACGATGGCTTGTTGGTGTTGTTTAGTCTGTCGGTCGCATATTTGTCTTCATTGACGATTTTGTGTAAATGAATGACTTGTGAGTTGAATTCAACGAGGTGACAGCCCTGATGTGGCCCTTTGAGGTCGGCTGGGCTATAAACATTACCTTACCTTACCTCATTGACAAATTTTTGAAGACGCCATATTCTGTCATCAAAGTTTTGATGAGACCTGTTGGTGTTCTGAATGTACTCACTCACTGCAACAGTCTAGGCCCTTGCTCGTTCATTTTTTTCTTTGTCCTTTTAGAAGAAAGGAGCCTTTCTTTGGCAGATTGAGCGTTTTCTGACAAAAGTCATTCAAAAACGTTCCATCTCAGGGTCGCTGTTTCTTCACTTGCACAGTTTAAGGCGCTTCCATTTCTTCAGGATCTGGTCAGCTGCATCATGTGAGACTTGCATGATGCGAGACACAAACATTTTACAGCAGATTCCATGAAAGTCTTGTTCAGAGATGTTCCGTCTGATGCGATCTTTGAATTCTTGAAAGAGATTAACAGTCTTCATCGGATCTGAGATTTTACAGTGGAAAGTTTTTTTTTTTTTTTTTTTTAAAACAAAATTTTGGGTGGGTTTTTAGAAGATGTATTTTAGAGTTGTGTGAATGAATGATTTGTGAGTTGATTTTAACGTGGTGACATCCCTGATGTGGCCCCTTGCGGTCGGCTGGGCTATAAGCAACATAACCTTACCTTTAGCTGCATCATGACTTTTGTGTACATTTGACTCAGTTTCGGCAGAATCTGATTTCAGTTTATGACCGTTTGCGCCATCTTGATTTGTACGTTTGTCACGCATGCGAATTTTGCCGCGAGCAGGATGTATAAGCAGGTTCATGTTTATCCACAGAACGTGCACGTGGTTGCGCTGAACCTGTGTTTGTTTTTGTGTTTGATATTTGCTGACGTTTTCTTCGTATTGTCTTATGTGCTTATACAGCGACATGAGCCAGATAATTACACTTGCGATCATGCCATAGAAATCATTCTCTTTTCTTCTTACTATTGTTCTCTCCCCCCGTCTCTCTCTCTCTCCCTCCCTCCCCCCCCCCCTCTCCCCTACGCCCCTCTTCCCCCCCCCCCCCCCCCCCCCCATTTGTCTCATCATTTCCGATAGATACCATGACTTGAAACGGACCGAATGAATGTAAAGAGCGAAAAAGTTGACGAACAGCCCCTTACCGTCAGAGACAGGCAGACACAGAGCAGGGCCAGGCAACAGAGGGAGAGGTCATGGTGAACGGACGTTGTGTCCAGCAGCTGTAGGCACACGGCGGGGGCCAGCGTTGGTCAGCACGTGGTGCAAACAGCGTTGGTCAGCACGAAGTCCAAAGGGCGTTGGTCAGGGAGCAGATTGCACAGCCTTGTTCCAGCAGCAGGGCAGACGCAGCGGCTAAATAGGCTGCCGGGGGATGTCGTGGAGGGGTCTCTCTTTCATCACTTATCTGCCTTTTTGTGGACGCTTTGTTGCCTGGTAGATATGAAATCATCACTGGTATGCCGGCCTTGATCTCAGCTTGGCCGTCAGTCTGCGTTCGCGTGGTGATAACCTTTTTCATATTCTACCCTTTTTCTATCCATTATCGTTATGAACACACGCGCGAGCGTGCGCGCGCGCGCGCGCGCGCGCACACACACGCACGCACGCACGCACGCACGCACGTGCGCGCGCGCGCGCGCGCACACACACACACACACACACACACACACACGCACACACACACACGGTATGACACTGTCTTAAGAACTCGAAATGGCTTATATGATGTTAGGTCAACGACCTCTGTGATTTAGATTTACCAAATGCTTTTAAAACAAAAATCCTTTTTTCTTTAACGATGTTTTACACAGTGAAGGAAAAAAAAAAGGAAGAAGGGGTGAAAAAAATCCTCTTCCCAACCCCACCCCCCACGAAAAAATACACACCCACTCCCTCCCTCCCCACCACTCCACCCTCCACCGCTCATCTCGTCAATCTGTTGACAGAATGTTGACGATATGTTGCTTATACATGTATCTATCTGTTAACATGGTTACAACGTGATATACAATAAAGTAATGTCAATAAAAACATGCATATTACAATTATATCAAAGTATATGCATGTGCATAAGTGGACAGACTGATAAAACACACACACACACACACACACACACACACACACACACACACACACACACAGACGCGCGCGCACACACGCACGGACGCACACGCGCGCGCGCGCGCACGCACGCACGCACGCACGCACGCACACACACACACACACACACAGTAAACGACTTTGTTCTTAATTCCTCTTTTAGCATGCGTTTTCCGCGCAAAATGTAACAATTGTTACATTTTGCGTGCATAACGTGCGCAGATTGTCACAACTTTATTTTTATTTTTTTTGTTTTTTGCTGTCCCAACCTCTGCGCCACCTCAGAGGCAGTGCACCCACGCCGCTCATTCCGTTACCCCGTCAACAGCCACAGCCCGGTCGGCCCCGCCGCAGCCCCGGCACCGGCAATCCACAGGGAGCAGTCAATGTCAAGTCGTCAAGAGGGCAACCCACCGGAGGAGACACTGCACTGCTGCCGAGTCACTTCGGTGGTGTTCAGTGGCGCCTTTTCTGATCTAACATACGCAGGACACCACCTACTAAGCCCCGTACTGACGACAATAATTGCTTAGCCGTGCAGCCGGCGTGATTGAGCTCTCCCTCCGGAGGGCGCCACCACGTCCGTCCAACGACAGCCCCCCATGGACTCGCCGATACCCGTGGCCCCCGACGGAACCAAACAAAGACCATAGACGTGGAGAGGACATCGAAACTGAGGTCACCATGAGAGCAGGGCACGAAGGACCACAGAATTTCAGACATTTTTTTTTTTTTTTTCTTCTAATGCTGATCGATGAGAATGAGGATGATTAAGATGATGCTACGGATTTCCATTTCGGTCTGAGACTATATAACAGGGCTGTACTCTACGCTTCCTTTCATAATACATCCCGGCGTCAACCAGGCCCGAGAAATACAGGCTCCTGCAGTGTTGGTCAGGAAATGTGAGCAACACTCTCAGAGACGCATCCATTAAGTGGATGAAACTCGAATGTGTGGTCCCAGTCTTCCCAACTGAGTCCGCAGCAAACTCAACTCTGGGTAGGAGCCGCTCGGGGCGGGAAAACCCCCATGACTCTGATGGGATTCGAACCCACGACTTCCCAGCCAGGAGTCCGCGACGCTGACCACTTCGCCACGGTGGCTGGTTGTCACAACTTTATATATTTCGCATGGATCATGTTCGCAAATGATAACAACGTTACACTTGTTATGATTTGCGCTGCACAAAGTATTGCATCATTGCATTTTGCGCTGATATTCCATTTTCACAGAAAGTATAGC
This sequence comes from Conus betulinus, assembly GCA_016801955.1. Taxonomy (NCBI): domain Eukaryota; kingdom Metazoa; phylum Mollusca; class Gastropoda; order Neogastropoda; family Conidae; genus Conus; species Conus betulinus. The sequence continues at coordinate 35,595 of JADBJO010012317.1, forward strand.
ATTGTTGCATTTTGCGCTGATGTGACATGTTACACAAAATATACCATCATTGCATTTCGCTGGTGTGACATTTTACACAAGATATAGCATCGTTGCATTTTGCGCTGATGTTCCATTTTACACAAAATATAGCATCGTTGCATTTTGCGCTGATGTTCCATTTTACACAAAATATAGCACCGTTGCATTTTGCGCTGATGTTACATTTTGCACAAACTATACCATCGTTGCATTTTGCGCCCGAATCCAAGGAACTGCACTTCACGTCCGTCTGCTGCATGCATTAATTATTAATGAGATGCATGCGTCTGATTTCTGTTCTCGTTCCTTTCGGTCTTCTATCTTGCATGTGTGCCCCTGGACTGTTTGGCTTGAACTAAAGTTTGCTCAGTGGTACTTCATTGAAGAATGCAGAAAGTGACTGTCGCGCAGAATAGTATGGAAACCTGTTTGGAGCCACAGTGTATGGGAGTACATGCCAAGCCGTACAACACTATCAGGAGCAAGCTTGTGGCCCCGAAAGACAATATAGACAAACTGGACCAGTCAGGGGCAATGTACGAAATCCTGTGCGGTGAATATGACCAGCCGTATGTGGGTGAAACAGAAAGAAAACTGAGGCTCCGTGTCAAAGAACACAAGAGGGACTCCTCACCGGTAGCGGAACACATGATCAACAGCGGACATGTGTTTTCCAGTGACAACATCAGTGTCCTGGACTGGTAGGCCAGATGGTTCCAGAGAGGGGTGAAGGAGGCCATCTACATCGCGGCCACCACACCAACCCTCAACCGGGACAGGGGGAGACACATCCTGCCATCGGTCTACAGCTCCCTAGTTCGGTTGTATGACGTGAGCTCGACTCACGGACGTGCGCGCCGAGCACAGTTCACCCCGTCAGACGAACAGCGCTGATGAAGGCTGCCGGATGGAAGCCGAAAGCTCCGTTATCGCCCTTCTATCATGAGAGACCAGGTACGAATGTTTAATCGAACCACAGTCTGAACGAAAACACTGAAATCACCCACGAGACATCCTTCCTGTCTCCCTGCTTGAAGGCTGAATCAAACGATTTTGTTTCCACTTACAAACTTCAAAAGTAATTGAATTTCCGTGCATCAAGACCTCTAACCAACCACATTTTTCTTATAAAAGTTTAAAGTAATCTGATCACCCCTTTATAAATTCAGAATGAACCATTGTATTTTCAACGCCGTGACAGCCCTGATATGGCCCTTTGCGGTCGGCTGGACTAGTAGGAACCTTACCTTACCTTACCTTACCTTACCTTACCTTACCTTACCTTACCTTACCTTACCTTACCGTTGTGTTTTCTGTTTAATTTCTTTACTCGAGCTGGCTTCGCGACGTTGGCTTGGAGCTGCCGAGAATCACATATTTAGACTATGCTGAAGGAAGTCGGCCAAAGGAAGCGTTGTACTGGAAACTTAACTGGACACGAAACACAGCTGTCAGAACACCAGTGTCGGACAAGCTTTTGTCCCAGAATACGTTTTAGTTTGTCAGAGTGGCTGCAATGCAAAGACAGAGTGAGAACTGAACCGTAAAGAGCTTGGACGACGATAACACCATGGAACACCGATTCACCAGAGCTGAAGGTCTTTTATGTTGCGCGAGTTTCATGACCGTATTTATCAAAACAATGTGAAAAAAAAAAGCTAAAAGACTTCCAAGATATGATCAAACCATAGATTAAAGAGATAAACAAAGAAAACGCCGATTGTTACGCCTGGTTTGACTGCTTTGCTTTCATGCCAGTCTCGCATTCCTTGAAGTAACATTTGCTAAAATGTTCCAAGCGATACATGGTTGTAAGCCCCTTGACAGAACTTTTGTGATCACTGATGTTTGATGATGAATGCCACATGCTACATGTTGATGTGGGCGGAGACTACAGAGGTCAGCACCTTTCTGACACTTCAAAGATACCTGTTCTGCTAGCTGGTGTATCGAAATGTTCGTCACTGAGTAGGCATTAGTGTGTGTAAGCGTGCGTTGGTGCGGGTGTGTGTGTGTGCATGTGTACGTATGGGTGCATGCATGTGTGTGAGTGTGTGTGTGTGTGTGTGTGTGTGTGTGTGTGTGTGTGTGTGTGTGTGTGTGTGATGCTTCTGGAGTCTTATCTTCGGTATTTTTGAAGTGCAGCATATCAATAGTATTTTCAAATAATTTCAGAATTCGGAATTAAAAAAACAACAACAACAAAAAAAAAAAACAGATTTCGAGTTTTAGGCGATGAAGTGTGTTTATTCAGTTTGTGTGTGTGTGTGTGTGTGTGTGTGTGTGTGTGTGTGTGTGTGTGTGTGTGTGTGTAAAAAAACACTGTCGTAATGCACATTCGGCCACAATCTTTTGTAAATGGCATGAGATTGGATCGGGCTGGATTGTGAAGTTCTCAAATTCTGGTGGTGTTAGGGTTTCCTATTTCATCAGTGTTGTGTGCCCACAGATATGACTGTCATGTTACAGCAAAACACAGACATGCGCAGTTTCCGGGCTAATGTTTCGGGTATTCTCAACTGGCCTTTGAGTTAAGTGAATGCAGGAATTTGCGAGCTTGATAATGAGCATGTAGTTGAAGATGATTTGCCTGTAAAATGGGGGACAGAATAGCTCAGTGGTAGAGTTCCGGACTCGTAATCTTGGGGTTGCGGGTTCGAATCTCCGCCGGGCCGTTTCGGTATAAGGGGATTTCCCCCTCAGAGTTAAGATTGGTTCTGACTCTTTTTCCCATACAGTCCTTCGAATGAGACTATAAACCGAGGTTCCGTGTGTGAAAGCTCGCATAACATCTTGCACACACGTAAAATTCCATCACCAACTTTCGGAAGAGAAGGCCAGTTTGGCCGTTCGTATGGATGACATGTTACACATAACATGCATCTTCCCCGAAGATGGAGTATGGCTGCCTTAATGGCTGGATGAAAAAACGGTCACACACACAAAACTCCACTCCCTTTGTTGGGTATATGGGATTAATCCTTGTCAGTCTATACACGGAGTGTCCGCAGGAATATCAGCCTGCGCACGCAGAAGAAGAAAAGAAGAAGAAGAAGTAGTAGCAGAAGAACAAGAAGATAAGAAGAGGAAGAAGAAGAAGCCTGTAAAACGAAAATCGCCATTCAGACATCAGCACCCGTCCAGCAAATCGGTTTGCACTAACCAGAGAGAAACGTTGAGAGCAAAGACCGAACGGAACAGGAGAGGATAAGAGTTTTCTCCTGTCCTTTTCACTATTCGCAGATGTCGGAGTCCTGTTCCCAGGTCAAGTCACTAACCATTTCCGGTGCAACACAATCACCGTGCGCTCAATAGCATTGCTCGACTGGCTGGACTGACGCCTCAGGTGACCACGTAGGCCAGCTTGTTTACCGGTCAGCGTGGTCTTTCTATTCCTTGCTTGCACACAGCTTTTGACCGAACCTAAGCTATGGTGTGAGCGCTTCAATGTTGACAGTTTGATGATAAAAGCAGTGGCAGAACGGGGGCGACAGCCCATAAACTGACGGCAGGAATAGGGCTGATCGGATTAACAGGAAGTGGTGAGTGCCTCCAGTATGCGCAGGCGAACCCCAGCCCGCAAAGGAGGAACGTGTTCATCCTCTTAATTCTCGATCTATAGGGTAACACCACACACACACACACACGCACACATGCCTGCCTGCCTGCCTGCCTGCACGCACGCACGCACGCACGCACACACACACACACACACACACACACACACAGAGTCTTTAGGGTACAGGTCTAGACACTAAAGCAAACGATTACACAGTTACACGTGGTGTAAGACTTGATTTCACTTGATTTTTTTTTTACAGCAGGAATGCATGGTAGTATGCATACTTTGATTAGGGAACTACAGATAGGATCTCTCTCTCTCTCTCTCTCTCTCTCTCTCTCTCTCTCTCTCTCTCTCTCGTTAAAAAACATTTTGTGATAGAAAATAACTGATTTTATCCTCTCCTGTGAGAGGAGGATGAAAACAAAAAGTATGTAATATGTCATGGTCTCAAAGGGCGATAATCATGCAGCCTGATTGTTTTTCTCCCTCAGTAGGGGTAGTTGAAAAAAAGTTAAAATAACAGTTGTATGTGATAATCAGATTTGAGTGTATGGAATTATTTGAAAACACAATGCCGTCAGCAATTGTTCCCCCGTTTGATGAGGGAAAGTGAACTAGTAAAAAAAAAAGACCCCCCCCCCCCCAAAAAAAAAAAAAAAAAAAAAAACCCAAACCAAACCAAACCAAAAAAACAAAAAAAAAAAACCCAAGTGAGTAAATGTAGATGAATGAAAAAGAAAATGAATACAAGGAGTAAAAAGGTAGATATTTTCAGTTTTAAAAGAGCAAATCTTTATAGACGTTGTCAACTGTTTACTGT